>CANTFL010000151.1:0-204539 GCA_947650285.1 Hyaloperonospora brassicae
TTTGAGCTACATCCCCGGATACCACACACCGACCCGCACACGAAATTTCTGCACATTGCGCATCTCCTCGACGTTGTCACGCTGCACCACACTCACCACAACATCATGCTGCATCCATACGCTTGCATCGCTCGTTGCGACTCTGTACAAGCCTTTGCGGTCACATTCACTTGGTCTGCACTTGATGTGGTCTTCGACGATTCCAGAGCCGACAGACGCGCTAAACAAGATGTACGAACCCGAAAAGCTCAATCTTGAGCGAGAACGGTGCTCACAGCTGTGTGTCGACACCACAGTCGGTCGGCCACCGGAGTAGCTACGCCTTCAACAGTCGACTTCTCACCAATATACTTGACAGCGAAAGCGGATATACGAGTCAAACACAGTGCGCATCCGGTCGCACTTCACTCCTCCAGACAAGCGCCTTTCTATCCACGACGCAAAGCACGATCTCCATGTATCTCGTCCGTACGAAGGTGAAACGCTGTCCTCGACATGGTGGCATCCTTTCGATTGCGCGAATATGGTGTCCACGGTATGGTGACGTCGTCGCTTCGATCGCGTGTCAGAAGTGCAGCAGAGTCGCAGGACTACGCAGCTGTTGTTGAATAGAGATGCATTGTACAGCGATGTGCCGAGCATAAGAGTGCGCGTGCCCGGATTCGAACCAGGGATTTCACCGCCACAAGGTGAGGTACTGACCACTATACTACACACGCCTGGAGAAGCAGGGTATCGATCCCTGTACCTCTCGCATGCTAAGCGAGCGCTCTACCATTTGAGCTACATCCCCGGATACCACACACCGACCCGCACACGAAATTTCGGCACATTGCGCATCTCCTCGACGTTGTCACGCTGCACCACACTCACCACAACATCATGCTGCATCCATACGCTTGCATCGCTCGTTGCGACTCTGTACAAGCCTTTGCGGTCACATTCACTTGGTCTGCACTTGATGTGGTCTTCGACGATTCCAGAGCCGACAGACGCGCTAAACACGATGTACGAACCCGAAAAGCTCAATCTTGAGCGAGAACGGTGCTCACAGCTGTGTGTCGACACCACAGTCGGTCGGCCACCAGAGTAGCTACTCGCTTCAACAGTCGACTTCTCACCAATATACTTGACAGCGAAAGCGGATATACGAGTCAAACACAGTGCGCATCCGGTCGCACTTCACTCCTCCAGACAAGCGCCTTTCTATCCACGACGCAAAGCACGATCTCCATGTATCTCGTCCGTACGAAGGTGAAACGCTGTCCTCGACATGGTGGCATCCTTTCGATTGCGCGAATATGGTGTCCACGGTATGGTGACGTCGTCGCTTCGATCGCGTGTCAGAAGTGCAGCAGAGTCGCAGGACTACGCAGCTGTTGTTGAATAGAGATGCATTGTACAGCGATGTGCCGAGCATAAGAGTGCGCGTGCCCGGATTCGAACCAGGGATTTCACCGCCACAAGGTGAGGTACTGACCACTATACTACACACGCCTGGAGAAGCAGGGTATCGATCCCTGTACCTCTCGCATGCTAAGCGAGCGCTCTACCATTTGAGCTACATCCCCGGATACCACACACCGACCCGCACACGAAATTTCGGCACATTGCGCATCTCCTCGACGTTGTCACGCTGCACCACACTCACCACAACATCATGCTGCATCCATACGCTTGCATCGCTCGTTGCGACTCTGTACAAGCCTTTGCGGTCACATTCACTTGGTCTGCACTTGATGTGGTCTTCGACGATTCCAGAGCCGACAGACGCGCTAAACACGATGTACGAACCCGAAAAGCTCAATCTTGAGCGAGAACGGTGCTCACAGCTGTGTGTCGACACCACAGTCGGTCGGCCGCCAGAGTAGCTACGCGCTTCAACAGTCGACTTCTCACCAATATACTTGACAGCGAAAGCGGATATACGAGTCAAACACAGTGCGCATCCGGTCGCACTTCACTCCTCCAGACAAGCGCCTTTCTATCCACGACGCAAAGCACGATCTCCATGTATCTCGTCCGTACGAAGGTGAAACGCTGTCCTCGACATGGTGGCATCCTTTCGATTGCGCGAATATGGTGTCCACGGTATGGTGACGTCGTCGCTTCGATCGCGTGTCAGAAGTGCAGCAGAGTCGCAGGACTACGCAGCTGTTGTTGAATAGAGATGCATTGTACAGCGATGTGCCGAGCATAAGAGTGCGCGTGCCCGGATTCGAACCAGGGATTTCACCGCCACAAGGTGAGGTACTGACCACTATACTACACACGCCTGGAGAAGCAGGGTATCGATCCCTGTACCTCTCGCATGCTAAGCGAGCGCTCTACCATTTGAGCTACATCCCCGGATACCACACACCGACCCGCACACGAAATTTCGGCACATTGCGCATCTCCTCGACGTTGTCACGCTGCACCACACTCACCACAACATCATGCTGCATCCATACGCTTGCATCGCTCGTTGCGACTCTGTACAAGCCTTTGCGGTCACATTCACTTGGTCTGCACTTGATGTGGTCTTCGACGATTCTAGAGCCGACAGACGCGCTAAAACACGATGTACGAACCCGAAAAGCTCAATCTTGAGCGAGAACGGTGCTCACAGCTGTGTGTCGACACCACAGTCGGTCGGCCGCCATAGTAGCTACTCGCTCAACAGTCGACTTCTCACCAATATACTTGACAGCGAAAGCGGATATACGAGTCAAACACAGTGCGCATCCGGTCGCACTTCACTCCTCCAGACAAGCGCCTTTCTATCCACGACGCAAAGCACGATCTCCATGTATCTCGTCCGTACGAAGGTGAAACGCTGTCCTCGACATGGTGGCATCCTTTCGATTGCGCGAATATGGTGTCCACGGTATGGTGACGTCGTCGCTTCGATCGCGTGTCAGAAGTGCAGCAGAGTCGCAGGACTACGCAGCTGTTGTTGAATAGAGATGCATTGTACAGCGATGTGCCGAGCATAAGAGTGCGCGTGCCCGGATTCGAACCAGGGATTTCACCGCCACAAGGTGAGGTACTGACCACTATACTACACACGCCTGGAGAAGCAGGGTATCGATCCCTGTACCTCTCGCATGCTAAGCGAGCGCTCTACCATTTGAGCTACATCCCCGGATACCACACACCGACCCGCACACGAAATTTCGGCACATTGCGCATCTCCTCGACGTTGTCACGCTGCACCACACTCACCACAACATCATGCTGCATCCATACGCTTGCATCGCTCGTTGCGACTCTGTACAAGCCTTTGCGGTCACATTCACTTGGTCTGCACTTGATGTGGTCTTCGACGATTCCAGAGCCGACAGACGCGCTAAACACGATGTACGAACCCGAAAAGCTCAATCTTGAGCGAGAACGGTGCTCACAGCTGTGTGTCGACACCACAGTCGGTCGGCCGCCATAGTAGCTACTCGCTTCAACAGTCGACTTCTCACCAATATACTTGACAGCGAAAGCGGATATACGAGTCAAACACAGTGCGCATCCGGTCGCACTTCACTCCTCCAGACAAGCGCCTTTCTATCCACGACGCAAAGCACGATCTCCATGTATCTCGTCCGTACGAAGGTGAAACGCTGTCCTCGACATGGTGGCATCCTTTCGATTGCGCGAATATGGTGTCCACGGTATGGTGACGTCGTCGCTTCGATCGCGTGTCAGAAGTGCAGCAGAGTCGCAGGACTACGCAGCTGTTGTTGAATAGAGATGCATTGTACAGCGATGTGCCGAGCATAAGAGTGCGCGTGCCCGGATTCGAACCAGGGATTTCACCGCCACAAGGTGAGGTACTGACCACTATACTACACACGCCTGGAGAAGCAGGGTATCGATCCCTGTACCTCTCGCATGCTAAGCGAGCGCTCTACCATTTGAGCTACATCCCCGGATACCACACACCGACCCGCACACGAAATTTCTGCACATTGCGCATCTCCTCGACGTTGTCACGCTGCACCACACTCACCACAACATCATGCTGCATCCATACGCTTGCATCGCTCGTTGCGACTCTGTACAAGCCTTTGCGGTCACATTCACTTGGTCTGCACTTGATGTGGTCTTCGACGATTCCAGAGCCGACAGACGCGCTAAACACGATGTACGAACCCGAAAAGCTCAATCTTGAGCGAGAACGGTGCTCACAGCTGTGTGTCGATACCACAGTCGGTCGGCCGCCATAGTAGCTACTCGCTCAACAGTCGACTTCTCACCAATATACTTGACAGCGAAAGCGGATATACGAGTCAAACACAGTGCGCATCCGGTCGCACTTCACTCCTCCAGACAAGCGCCTTTCTATCCACGACGCAAAGCACGATCTCCATGTATCTCGTCCGTACGAAGGTGAAACGCTGTCCTCGACATGGTGGCATCCTTTCGATTGCGCGAATATGGTGTCCACGGTATGGTGACGTCGTCGCTTCGATCGCGTGTCAGAAGTGCAGCAGAGTCGCAGGACTACGCAGCTGTTGTTGAATAGAGATGCATTGTACAGCGATGTGCCGAGCATAAGAGTGCGCGTGCCCGGATTCGAACCAGGGATTTCACCGCCACAAGGTGAGGTACTGACCACTATACTACACACGCCTGGAGAAGCAGGGTATCGATCCCTGTACCTCTCGCATGCTAAGCGAGCGCTCTACCATTTGAGCTACATCCCCGGATACCACACACCGACCCGCACACGAAATTTCTGCACATTGCGCATCTCCTCGACGTTGTCACGCTGCACCACACTCACCACAACATCATGCTGCATCCATACGCTTGCATCGCTCGTTGCGACTCTGTACAAGCCTTTGCGGTCACATTCACTTGGTCTGCACTTGATGTGGTCTTCGACGATTCCAGAGCCGACAGACGCGCTAAACACGATGTACGAACCCGAAAAGCTCAATCTTGAGCGAGAACGGTACTCACAGCTGTGTGTCGATACCACAGTCGGTCGGCCACCGGAGTAGCTACTCGCTTCAACAGTCGACTTCTCACCAATATACTTGACAGCGAAAGCGGATATACGAGTCAAACACAGTGCGCATCCGGTCGCACTTCACTCCTCCAGACAAGCGCCTTTCTATCCACGACGCAAAGCACGATCTCCATGTATCTCGTCCGTACGAAGGTGAAACGCTGTCCTCGACATGGTGGCATCCTTTCGATTGCGCGAATATGGTGTCCACGGTATGGTGACGTCGTCGCTTCGATCGCGTGTCAGAAGTGCAGCAGAGTCGCAGGACTACGCAGCTGTTGTTGAATAGAGATGCATTGTACAGCGATGTGCCGAGCATAAGAGTGCGCGTGCCCGGATTCGAACCAGGGATTTCACCGCCACAAGGTGAGGTACTGACCACTATACTACACACGCCTGGAGAAGCAGGGTATCGATCCCTGTACCTCTCGCATGCTAAGCGAGCGCTCTACCATTTGAGCTACATCCCCGGATACCACACACCGACCCGCACACGAAATTTCGGCACATTGCGCATCTCCTCGACGTTGTCACGCTGCACCACACTCACCACAACATCATGCTGCATCCATACGCTTGCATCGCTCGTTGCGACTCTGTACAAGCCTTTGCGGTCACATTCACTTGGTCTGCACTTGATGTGGTCTTCGACGATTCCAGAGCCGACAGACGCGCTAAACACGATGTACGAACCCGAAAAGCTCAATCTTGAGCGAGAACGGTATTCACAGCTGTGTGTCGATACCACAGTCGGTCGGCCGCCATAGTAGCTACTCGCTTCAACAGTCGACTTCTCACCAATATACTTGACAGCGAAAGCGGATATACGAGTCAAACACAGTGCGCATCCGGTCGCACTTCACTCCTCCAGACAAGCGCCTTTCTATCCACGACGCAAAGCACGATCTCCATGTATCTCGTCCGTACGAAGGTGAAACGCTGTCCTCGACATGGTGGCATCCTTTCGATTGCGCGAATATGGTGTCCACGGTATGGTGACGTCGTCGCTTCGATCGCGTGTCAGAAGTGCAGCAGAGTCGCAGGACTACGCAGCTGTTGTTGAATAGAGATGCATTGTACAGCGATGTGCCGAGCATAAGAGTGCGCGTGCCCGGATTCGAACCAGGGATTTCACCGCCACAAGGTGAGGTACTGACCACTATACTACACACGCCTGGAGAAGCAGGGTATCGATCCCTGTACCTCTCGCATGCTAAGCGAGCGCTCTACCATTTGAGCTACATCCCCGGATACCACACACCGACCCGCACACGAAATTTCTGCACATTGCGCATCTCCTCGACGTTGTCACGCTGCACCACACTCACCACAACATCATGCTGCATCCATACGCTTGCATCGCTCGTTGCGACTCTGTACAAGCCTTTGCGGTCACATTCACTTGGTCTGCACTTGATGTGGTCTTCGACGATTCTAGAGCCGACAGACGCGCTAAACACGATGTACGAACCCGAAAAGCTCAATCTTGAGCGAGAACGGTATTCACAGCTGTGTGTCGACACCACAGTCGGTCGGCCGCCATAGTAGCTACTCGCTTCAACAGTCGACTTCTCACCAATATACTTGACAGCGAAAGCGGATATACGAGTCAAACACAGTGCGCATCCGGTCGCACTTCACTCCTCCAGACAAGCGCCTTTCTATCCACGACGCAAAGCACGATCTCCATGTATCTCGTCCGTACGAAGGTGAAACGCTGTCCTCGACATGGTGGCATCCTTTCGATTGCGCGAATATGGTGTCCACGGTATGGTGACGTCGTCGCTTCGATCGCGTGTCAGAAGTGCAGCAGAGTCGCAGGACTACGCAGCTGTTGTTGAATAGAGATGCATTGTACAGCGATGTGCCGAGCATAAGAGTGCGCGTGCCCGGATTCGAACCAGGGATTTCACCGCCACAAGGTGAGGTACTGACCACTATACTACACACGCCTGGAGAAGCAGGGTATCGATCCCTGTACCTCTCGCATGCTAAGCGAGCGCTCTACCATTTGAGCTACATCCCCGGATACCACACACCGACCCGCACACGAAATTTCTGCACATTGCGCATCTCCTCGACGTTGTCACGCTGCACCACACTCACCACAACATCATGCTGCATCCATACGCTTGCATCGCTCGTTGCGACTCTGTACAAGCCTTTGCGGTCACATTCACTTGGTCTGCACTTGATGTGGTCTTCGACGATTCTAGAGCCGACAGACGCGCTAAACACGATGTACGAACCCGAAAAGCTCAATCTTGAGCGAGAACGGTATTCACAGCTGTGTGTCGATACCACAGTCGGTCGGCCGCCATAGTAGCTACTCGCTTCAACAGTCGACTTCTCACCAATATACTTGACAGCGAAAGCGGATATACGAGTCAAACACAGTGCGCATCCGGTCGCACTTCACTCCTCCAGACAAGCGCCTTTCTATCCACGACGCAAAGCACGATCTCCATGTATCTCGTCCGTACGAAGGTGAAACGCTGTCCTCGACATGGTGGCATCCTTTCGATTGCGCGAATATGGTGTCCACGGTATGGTGACGTCGTCGCTTCGATCGCGTGTCAGAAGTGCAGCAGAGTCGCAGGACTACGCAGCTGTTGTTGAATAGAGATGCATTGTACAGCGATGTGCCGAGCATAAGAGTGCGCGTGCCCGGATTCGAACCAGGGATTTCACCGCCACAAGGTGAGGTACTGACCACTATACTACACACGCCTGGAGAAGCAGGGTATCGATCCCTGTACCTCTCGCATGCTAAGCGAGCGCTCTACCATTTGAGCTACATCCCCGGATACCACACACCGACCCGCACACGAAATTTCTGCACATTGCGCATCTCCTCGACGTTGTCACGCTGCACCACACTCACCACAACATCATGCTGCATCCATACGCTTGCATCGCTCGTTGCGACTCTGTACAAGCCTTTGCGGTCACATTCACTTGGTCTGCACTTGATGTGGTCTTCGACGATTCCAGAGCCGACAGACGCGCTAAACACGATGTACGAACCCGAAAAGCTCAATCTTGAGCGAGAACGGTACTCACAGCTGTGTGTCGACACCACAGTCGGTCGGCCACCGGAGTAGCTACGCGCTTCAACAATCGACTTCTCACCAATATACTTGACAGCGAAAGCGGATATACGAGTCAAACACAGTGCGCATCCGGTCGCACTTCACTCCTCCAGACAAGCGCCTTTCTATCCACGACGCAAAGCACGATCTCCATGTATCTCGTCCGTACGAAGGTGAAACGCTGTCCTCGACATGGTGGCATCCTTTCGATTGCGCGAATATGGTGTCCACGGTATGGTGACGTCGTCGCTTCGATCGCGTGTCAGAAGTGCAGCAGAGTCGCAGGACTACGCAGCTGTTGTTGAATAGAGATGCATTGTACAGCGATGTGCCGAGCATAAGAGTGCGCGTGCCCGGATTCGAACCAGGGATTTCACCGCCACAAGGTGAGGTACTGACCACTATACTACACACGCCTGGAGAAGCAGGGTATCGATCCCTGTACCTCTCGCATGCTAAGCGAGCGCTCTACCATTTGAGCTACATCCCCGGATACCACACACCGACCCGCACACGAAATTTCTGCACATTGCGCATCTCCTCGACGTTGTCACGCTGCACCACACTCACCACAACATCATGCTGCATCCATACGCTTGCATCGTTCGTTGCGACTCTGTACAAGCCTTTGCGGTCACATTCACTTGGTCTGCACTTGATGTGGTCTTCGACGATTCCAGAGCCGACAGACGCGCTAAACACGATGTACGAACCCGAAAAGCTCAATCTTGAGCGAGAACGGTTATCACAGCTGTGTGTCGACACCACAGTCGGTCGGCCACCGGAGTAGCTACGCCTTCAACAATCGACTTCTCACCAATATACTTGACAGCGAAAGCGGATATACGAGTCAAACACAGTGCGCATCCGGTCGCACTTCACTCCTCCAGACAAGCGCCTTTCGATCCACGACGCAAAGCACGATCTCCATGTATCTCGTCCGTACGAAGGTGAAACGCTGTCCTCGACATGGTGGCATCCTTTCGATTGCGCGAATATGGTGTCCACGGTATGGTGACGTCGTCGCTTCGATCGCGTGTCAGAAGTGCAGCAGAGTCGCAGGACTACGCAGCTGTTGTTGAATAGAGGTGCATTGTACAGCGATGTGCCGAGCATAAGAGTGCGCGTGCCCGGATTCGAACCAGGGATTTCACCGCCACAAGGTGAGGTACTGACCACTATACTACACACGCCTGGAGAAGCAGGGTATCGATCCCTGTACCTCTCGCATGCTAAGCGAGCGCTCTACCATTTGAGCTACATCCCCGGATACCACACACCGACCCGCACACGAAATTTCTGCACATTGCGCATCTCCTCGACGTTGTCACGCTGCACCACACTCACCACAACATCATGCTGCATCCATACGCTTGCATCGCTCGTTGCGACTCTGTACAAGCCTTTGCGGTCACATTCACTTGGTCTGCACTTGATGTGGTCTTCGACGATTCCAGAGCCGACAGACGCGCTAAACACGATGTACGAACCCGAAAAGCTCAATCTTGAGCGAGAACGGTTATCACAGCTGTGTGTCGACACCACAGTCGGTCGGCCACCGGAGTAGCTACGCCTTCAACAATCGACTTCTCACCAATATACTTGACAGCGAAAGCGAATATACGAGTCAAACACAGTGCGCATCCGGTCGCACTTCACTCCTCCAGACAAGCGCCGTTCGATCCACGACGCAAAGCACGATCTCCATGTATCTCGTCCGTACGAAGGTGAAACGCTGTCCTCGACATGGTGGCATCCTTTCGATTGCGCGAATATGCTGTCCACGGTATGGTGACGTCGTCGCTTCGATCGCGTGTCAGAAGTGCAGCAGAGTCGCAGGACTACGCAGCTGTTGTTGAATAGAGGTGCATTGTACAGCGATGTGCCGAGCATAAGAGTGCGCGTGCCCGGATTCGAACCAGGGATTTCACCGCCACAAGGTGAGGTACTGACCACTATACTACACACGCCTGGAGAAGCAGGGTATCGATCCCTGTACCTCTCGCATGCTAAGCGAGCGCTCTACCATTTGAGCTACATCCCCGGATACCACACACCGACCCGCACACGAAATTTCTGCACATTGCGCATCTCCTCGACGTTGTCACGCTGCACCACACTCACCACAACATCATGCTGCATCCATACGCTTGCATCGTTCGTTGCGACTCTGTACAAGCCTTTGCGGTCACATTCACTTGGTCTGCACTTGATGTGGTCTTCGACGATTCTAGAGCCGACAGACGCGCTAAACAAGATGTACGAACCCGAAAAGCTCAATCTTGAGCGAGAACGGTTATCGCAGCTGTGTGTCGACACCACAGTCGGTCGGCCACCGGAGTAGCTACGCCTTCAACAATCGACTTCTCACCAATATAGTTGGCAGCGAAAGCGAATATACGAGTCAAACACAGTGCGCATTCGGTCGCACTTCACTCCTCCACACAAGCGCCGTTCGGTCCACGACGCAAAGCACGATCTCCATGTATCTCGTCCGTACGAAGGTGAAACGCTGTCCTCGACATGGTGGCATCCTTTCGATTGCGCGAATATGCTGTCCACGGTATGGTGACATCGTCGCTTCGATCGCGTGTCAGAAGTGCAGCAGAGTCGCAGGACTACGCAGCTGTTGTTGAATCGAGGTGCATTGTACAGCGATGTCCCGAGCATAAGAGTGCGCGTGCCCGGATTCGAACCAGGGATTTCACCGCCACAAGGTGAGGTACTGACCACTATACTACACACGCCTGGAGAAGCAGGGTATCGATCCCTGTACCTCTCGCATGCTAAGCGAGCGCTCTACCATTTGAGCTACATCCCCGGATACCACACACCGACCCGCACACGAAATTTCTGCACATTGCGCATCTCCTCGACGTTGTCACGCTGCACCACACTCACCACAACATCATGCTGCATCCATACGCTTGCATCGTTCGTTGCGACTCTGTACAAGCCTTTGCGGTCACATTCACTTGGTCTGCACTTGATGCGGTCTTCGACGATTCTAGAGCCGACAGACGCGCTAAACAAGATGTACGAACCCGAAAAGCTCAATCTTGAGCGAGAACGGTTATCGCAGCTGTGTGTCGACACCACAGTCGGTCGGCCACCGGAGTAGCTACGCCTTCAACAATCGACTTCTCACCAATATAGTTGGCAGCGAAAGCGAATATACGAGTCAAACACAGTGCGCATTCGGTCGCACTTCACTCCACCACACAAGCGCCGTTCGGTCCACGACGCAAAGCACGATCTCCATGTATCTCGTCCGTACGAAGGTGAAACGCTGTCCTCGACATGGTGGCATCCTTTCGATTGCGCGAATATGCTGTCCACGGTATGGTGACATCGTCGCTTCGATCGCGTGTCAGAAGTGCAGCAGAGTCGCAGGACTACGCAGCTGTTGTTGAATCGAGGTGCATTGTACAGCGATGTCCCGAGCATAAGAGTGCGCGTGCCCGGATTCGAACCAGGGATTTCACCGCCACAAGGTGAGGTACTGACCACTATACTACACACGCCTGGAGAAGCAGGGTATCGATCCCTGTACCTCTCGCATGCTAAGCGAGCGCTCTACCATTTGAGCTACATCCCCGGATACCACACACCGACCCGCACACGAAATTTCTGCACATTGCGCATCTCCTCGACGTTGTCACGCTGCACCACACTCACCACAACATCATGCTGCATCCATACGCTTGCATCGTTCGTTGCGACTCTGTACAAGCCTTTGCGGTCACATTCACTTGGTCTGCACTTGATGCGGTCTTCGACGATTCTAGAGCCGACAGACGCGCTAAACAAGATGTACGAACCCGAAAAGCTCAATCTTGAGCGAGAACGGTTATCGCAGCTGTGTGTCGACACCACAGTCGGTCGGCCACCGGAGTAGCTACGCCTTCAACAATCGACTTCTCACCAATATAGTTGGCAGCGAAAGCGAATATACGAGTCAAACACAGTGCGCATTCGGTCGCACTTCACTCCACCACACAAGCGCCGTTCGGTCCACGACGCAAAGCACGATCTCCATGTATCTCGTCCGTACGAAGGTGAAACGCTGTCCTCGACATGGTGGCATCCTTTCGATTGCGCGAATATGCTGTTCACGGTATGGTGACATCGTCGCTTCGATCGCGTGTCAGAAGTGCAGCAGAGTCGCAGGACTACGCAGCTGTTGTTGAATCGAGGTGCATTGTACAGCGATGTCCCGAGCATAAGAGTGCGCGTGCCCGGATTCGAACCAGGGATTTCACCGCCACAAGGTGAGGTACTGACCACTATACTACACACGCCTGGAGAAGCAGGGTATCGATCCCTGTACCTCTCGCATGCTAAGCGAGCGCTCTACCATTTGAGCTACATCCCCGGATACCACACACCGACCCGCACACGAAATTTCTGCACATTGCGCATCTCCTCGACGTTGTCACGCTGCACCACACTCACCACAACATCATGCTGCATCCATACGCTTGCATCGTTCGTTGCGACTCTGTACAAGCCTTTGCGGTCACATTCACTTGGTCTGCACTTGATGCGGTCTTCGACGATTCTAGAGCCGACAGACGCGCTAAACAAGATGTACGAACCCGAAAAGCTCAATCTTGAGCGAGAACGGTTATCGCAGCTGTGTGTCGACACCACAGTCGGTCGGCCACCGGAGTAGCTACGCCTTCAACAATCGACTTCTCACCAATATAGTTGGCAGCGAAAGCGAATATACGAGTCAAACACAGTGCGCATTCGGTCGCACTTCACTCCACCACACAAGCGCCGTTCGGTCCACGACGCAAAGCACGATCTCCATGTATCTCGTCCGTACGAAGGTGAAACGCTGTCCTCGACATGGTGGCATCCTTTCGATTGCGCGAATATGCTGTTCACGGTATGGTGACATCGTCGCTTCGATCGCGTGTCAGAAGTGCAGCAGAGTCGCAGGACTACGCAGCTGTTGTTGAATCGAGGTGCATTGTACAGCGATGTCCCGAGCATAAGAGTGCGCGTGCCCGGATTCGAACCAGGGATTTCACCGCCACAAGGTGAGGTACTGACCACTATACTACACACGCCTGGAGAAGCAGGGTATCGATCCCTGTACCTCTCGCATGCTAAGCGAGCGCTCTACCATTTGAGCTACATCCCCGGATACCACACACCGACCCGCACACGAAATTTCTGCACATTGCGCATCTCCTCGACGTTGTCACGCTGCACCACACTCACCACAACATCATGCTGCATCCATACGCTTGCATCGTTCGTTGCGACTCTGTACAAGCCTTTGCGGTCACATTCACTTGGTCTGCACTTGATGCGGTCTTCGACGATTCTAGAGCCAACCGACGCGCTGAACAAGATGTACGAACCCGAAAAGCTCAATCTTGAGCGAGAACGGTTATCGCAGCTGTGTGTCGACACCACAGTCGGTCGGCCACCGGAGTAGCTACGCCTTCAACAATCGACTTCTCACCAATATAGTTGGCAGCGAAAGCGAATATACGAGTCAAACACAGTGCGCATTCGGTCGCACTTCACTCCACCACACAAGCGCCGTTCGGTCCACGACGCAAAGCACGATCTCCATGTATCTCGTCCGTACGAAGGTGAAACGCTGTCCTCGACATGGTGGCATCCTTTCGATTGCGCGAATATGCTGTTCACGGTATGGTGACATCGTCGCTTCGATCGCGTGTCAGAAGTGCAGCAGAGTCGCAGGACTACGCAGCTGTTGTTGAATCGAGGTGCATTGTACAGCGATGTCCCGAGCATAAGAGTGCGCGTGCCCGGATTCGAACCAGGGATTTCACCGCCACAAGGTGAGGTACTGACCACTATACTACACACGCCTGGAGAAGCAGGGTATCGATCCCTGTACCTCTCGCATGCTAAGCGAGCGCTCTACCATTTGAGCTACATCCCCGGATACCACACACCGACCCGCACACGAAATTTCTGCACATTGCGCATCTCCTCGACGTTGTCACGCTGCACCACACTCACCACAACATCATGCTGCATCCATACGCTTGCATCGTTCGTTGCGACTCTGTACAAGCCTTTGCGGTCACATTCACTTGGTCTGCACTTGATGCGGTCTTCGACGATTCTAGAGCCAACCGACGCGCTGAACAAGATGTACGAACCCGAAAAGCTCAATCTTGAGCGAGAACGGTTATCGCAGCTGTGTGTCGACACCACAGTCGGTCGGCCACCGGAGTAGCTACGCCTTCAACAATCGACTTCTCACCAATATAGTTGGCAGCGAAAGCGAATATACGAGTCAAACACAGTGCGCATTCGGTCGCACTTCACTCCACCACACAAGCGCCGTTCGGTCCACGACGCAAAGCACGATCTTCATGTATCTCGTCCGTACGAAGGTGAAACGCTATCCTCGACATGGTGGCATCCTTTCGATTGCGCGAATATGCTGTTCACGGTATGGTGACATCGTCGCTTCGATCGCGTGTCAGAAGTGCGGCAGAGTCGCAGGACTACGCAGCTGTTGTTGAATCGAGGTGCATTGTACAGCGATGTCCCGAGCATAAGAGTGCGCGTGCCCGGATTCGAACCAGGGATTTCACCGCCACAAGGTGAGGTACTGACCACTATACTACACACGCCTGGAGAAGCAGGGTATCGATCCCTGTACCTCTCGCATGCTAAGCGAGCGCTCTACCATTTGAGCTACATCCCCGGATACCACACACCGACCCGCACACGAAATTTCTGCACATTGCGCATCTCCTCGACGTTGTCACGCTGCACCACACTCACCACAACATCATGCTGCATCCATACGCTTGCATCGTTCGTTGCGACTCTGTACAAGCCTTTGCGGTCACATTCACTTGGTCTGCACTTGATGCGGTCTTCGACGATTCTAGAGCCAACCGACGCGCTGAACAAGATGTACGAACCCGAAAAGCTCAATCTTGAGCGAGAACGGTTATCGCAGCTGTGTGTCGACACCACAGTCGGTCGGCCACCGGAGTAGCTACGCCTTCAACAATCGACTTCTCACCAATATAGTTGGCAGCGAAAGCGAATATACGAGTCAAACACAGTGCGCATTCGGTCGCACTTCACTCCACCACACAAGCGCCGTTCGGTCCACGACGCAAAGCACGATCTTCATGTATCTCGTCCGTACGAAGGTGAAACGCTGTCCTCGACATGGTGGCATCCTTTCGATTGCGCGAATATGCTGTTCACGGTATGGTGACATCGTCGCTTCGATCGCGTGTCAGAAGTGCGGCAGAGTCGCAGGACTACGCAGCTGTTGTTGAATCGAGGTGCATTGTACAGCGATGTCCCGAGCATAAGAGTGCGCGTGCCCGGATTCGAACCAGGGATTTCACCGCCACAAGGTGAGGTACTGACCACTATACTACACACGCCTGGAGAAGCAGGGATCGATCCCGTACCCTGCGAGGGGCCCTTTGTGGGGGGGGCATGGAAGGGATTTCACCGCCACAAGGTGAGGTACTGACCACTATACTACACACGCCTGGAGAAGCAGGGTATCGATCCCTGTACCTCTCGCATGCTAAGCGAGCGCTCTACCATTTGAGCTACATCCCCGGATACCACACACCGACCCGCACACGAAATTTCTGCACATTGCGCATCTCCTCGACGTTGTCACGCTGCACCACACTCACCACAACATCATGCTGCATCCATACGCTTGCATCGTTCGTTGCGACTCTGTACAAGCCTTTGCGGTCACATTCACTTGGTCTGCACTTGATGCGGTCTTCGACGATTCTAGAGCCAACCGACGCGCTGAACAAGATGTACGAACCCGAAAAGCTCAATCTTGAGCGAGAACGGTTATCGCAGCTGTGTGTCGACACCACAGTCGGTCGGCCACCGGAGTAGCTACGCCTTCAACAATCGACTTCTCACCAATATAGTTGGCAGCGAAAGCGAATATACGAGTCAAACACAGTGCGCATTCGGTCGCACTTCACTCCACCACACAAGCGCCGTTCGGTCCACGACGCAAAGCACGATCTCCATGTATCTCGTCCGTACGAAGGTGAAACGCTGTCCTCGACATGGTGGCATCCTTTCGATTGCGCGAATATGCTGTTCACGGTATGGTGACATCGTCGCTTCGATCGCGTGTCAGAAGTGCGGCAGAGTCGCAGGACTACGCAGCTGTTGTTGAATCGAGGTGCATTGTACAGCGATGTCCCGAGCATAAGAGTGCGCGTGCCCGGATTCGAACCAGGGATTTCACCGCCACAAGGTGAGGTACTGACCACTATACTACACACGCCTGGAGAAGCAGGGTATCGATCCCTGTACCTCTCGCATGCTAAGCGAGCGCTCTACCATTTGAGCTACATCCCCGGATACCACACACCGACCCGCACACGAAATTTCTGCACATTGCGCATCTCCTCGACGTTGTCACGCTGCACCACACTCACCACAACATCATGCTGCATCCATACGCTTGCATCGTTCGTTGCGACTCTGTACAAGCCTTTGCGGTCACATTCACTTGGTCTGCACTTGATGCGGTCTTCGACGATTCTAGAGCCAACCGACGCGCTGAACAAGATGTACGAACCCGAAAAGCTCAATCTTGAGCGAGAACGGTTATCGCAGCTGTGTGTCGACACCACAGTCGGTCGGCCACCGGAGTAGCTACGCCTTCAACAATCGACTTCTCACCAATATAGTTGGCAGCGAAAGCGAATATACGAGTCAAACACAGTGCGCATTCGGTCGCACTTCACTCCACCACACAAGCGCCGTTCGGTCCACGACGCAAAGCACGATCTCCATGTATCTCGTCCGTACGAAGGTGAAACGCTGTCCTCGACATGGTGGCATCCTTTCGATTGCGCGAATATGCTGTTCACGGTATGGTGACATCGTCGCTTCGATCGCGTGTCAGAAGTGCGGCAGAGTCGCAGGACTACGCAGCTGTTGTTGAATCGAGGTGCATTGTACAGCGATGTCCCGAGCATAAGAGTGCGCGTGCCCGGATTCGAACCAGGGATTTCACCGCCACAAGGTGAGGTACTGACCACTATACTACACACGCCTGGAGAAGCAGGGTATCGATCCCTGTACCTCTCGCATGCTAAGCGAGCGCTCTACCATTTGAGCTACATCCCCGGATACCACACACCGACCCGCACACGAAATTTCTGCACATTGCGCATCTCCTCGACGTTGTCACGCTGCACCACACTCACCACAACATCATGCTGCATCCATACGCTTGCATCGTTCGTTGCGACTCTGTACAAGCCTTTGCGGTCACATTCACTTGGTCTGCACTTGATGCGGTCTTCGACGATTCTAGAGCCAACCGACGCGCTGAACAAGATGTACGAACCCGAAAAGCTCAATCTTGAGCGAGAACGGTTATCGCAGCTGTGTGTCGACACCACAGTCGGTCGGCCACCGGAGTAGCTACGCCTTCAACAATCGACTTCTCACCAATATAGTTGGCAGCGAAAGCGAATATACGAGTCAAACACAGTGCGCATTCGGTCGCACTTCACTCCACCACACAAGCGCCGTTCGGTCCACGACGCAAAGCACGATCTTCATGTATCTCGTCCGTACGAAGGTGAAACGCTATCCTCGACATGGTGGCATCCTTTCGATTGCGCGAATATGCTGTTCACGGTATGGTGACATCGTCGCTTCGATCGCGTGTCAGAAGTGCGGCAGAGTCGCAGGACTACGCAGCTGTTGTTGAATCGAGGTGCATTGTACAGCGATGTCCCGAGCATAAGAGTGCGCGTGCCCGGATTCGAACCAGGGATTTCACCGCCACAAGGTGAGGTACTGACCACTATACTACACACGCCTGGAGAAGCA
Organism: Hyaloperonospora brassicae; assembly: GCA_947650285.1. Classification (NCBI taxonomy): domain Eukaryota; phylum Oomycota; class Peronosporomycetes; order Peronosporales; family Peronosporaceae; genus Hyaloperonospora; species Hyaloperonospora brassicae. The sequence continues at coordinate 17,944 of CANTFL010000151.1, forward strand.
GGGTATCGATCCCTGTACCTCTCGCATGCTAAGCGAGCGCTCTACCATTTGAGCTACATCCCCGGATACCACACACCGACCCGCACACGAAATTTCTGCACATTTCGCATCTCCTCGACGTTGTCACGCTGCACCACACTCACCACAACATCATGCTGCATCCATACGCTTGCATCGTTCGTTGCGACTCTGTACAAGCCTTTGCGGTCACATTCACTTGGTCTGCACTTGATGCGGTCTTCGACGATTCTAGAGCCAACCGACGCGCTGAACAAGATGTACGAACCCGAAAAGCTCAATCTTGAGCGAGAACGGTTATCGCAGCTGTGTGTCGACACCACAGTCGGTCGGCCACCGGAGTAGCTACGCCTTCAACAATCGACTTCTCACCAATATAGTTGGCAGCGAAAGCGAATATACGAGTCAAACACAGTGCGCATTCGGTCGCACTTCACTCCACCACACAAGCGCCGTTCGGTCCACGACGCAAAGCACGATCTCCATGTATCTCGTCCGTACGAAGGTGAAACGCTGTCCTCGACATGGTGGCATCCTTTCGATTGCGCGAATATGCTGTTCACGGTATGGTGACATCGTCGCTTCGATCGCGTGTCAGAAGTGCAGCAGAGTCGCAGGACTACGCAGCTGTTGTTGAATCGAGGTGCATTGTACAGCGATGTCCCGAGCATAAGAGTGCGCGTGCCCGGATTCGAACCAGGGATTTCACCGCCACAAGGTGAGGTACTGACCACTATACTACACACGCCTGGAGAAGCAGGGTATCGATCCCTGTACCTCTCGCATGCTAAGCGAGCGCTCTACCATTTGAGCTACATCCCCGGATACCACACACCGACCCGCACACGAAATTTCTGCACATTTCGCATCTCCTCGACGTTGTCACGCTGCACCACACTCACCACAACATCATGCTGCATCCATACGCTTGCATCGTTCGTTGCGACTCTGTACAAGCCTTTGCGGTCACATTCACTTGGTCTGCACTTGATGCGGTCTTCGACGATTCTAGAGCCAACCGACGCGCTGAACAAGATGTACGAACCCGAAAAGCTCAATCTTGAGCGAGAACGGTTATCGCAGCTGTGTGTCGACACCACAGTCGGTCGGCCACCGGAGTAGCTACGCCTTCAACAATCGACTTCTCACCAATATAGTTGGCAGCGAAAGCGAATATACGAGTCAAACACAGTGCGCATTCGGTCGCACTTCACTCCACCACACAAGCGCCGTTCGGTCCACGACGCAAAGCACGATCTTCATGTATCTCGTCCGTACGAAGGTGAAACGCTATCCTCGACATGGTGGCATCCTTTCGATTGCGCGAATATGCTGTTCACGGTATGGTGACATCGTCGCTTCGATCGCGTGTCAGAAGTGCGGCAGAGTCGCAGGACTACGCAGCTGTTGTTGAATCGAGGTGCATTGTACAGCGATGTCCCGAGCATAAGAGTGCGCGTGCCCGGATTCGAACCAGGGATTTCACCGCCACAAGGTGAGGTACTGACCACTATACTACACACGCCTGGAGAAGCAGGGTATCGATCCCTGTACCTCTCGCATGCTAAGCGAGCGCTCTACCATTTGAGCTACATCCCCGGATACCACACACCGACCCGCACACGAAATTTCTGCACATTTCGCATCTCCTCGACGTTGTCACGCTGCACCACACTCACCACAACATCATGCTGCATCCATACGCTTGCATCGTTCGTTGCGACTCTGTACAAGCCTTTGCGGTCACATTCACTTGGTCTGCACTTGATGCGGTCTTCGACGATTCTAGAGCCAACCGACGCGCTGAACAAGATGTACGAACCCGAAAAGCTCAATCTTGAGCGAGAACGGTTATCGCAGCTGTGTGTCGACACCACAGTCGGTCGGCCACCGGAGTAGCTACGCCTTCAACAATCGACTTCTCACCAATATAGTTGGCAGCGAAAGCGAATATACGAGTCAAACACAGTGCGCATTCGGTCGCACTTCACTCCACCACACAAGCGCCGTTCGGTCCACGACGCAAAGCACGATCTTCATGTATCTCGTCCGTACGAAGGTGAAACGCTATCCTCGACATGGTGGCATCCTTTCGATTGCGCGAATATGCTGTTCACGGTATGGTGACATCGTCGCTTCGATCGCGTGTCAGAAGTGCGGCAGAGTCGCAGGACTACGCAGCTGTTGTTGAATCGAGGTGCATTGTACAGCGATGTCCCGAGCATAAGAGTGCGCGTGCCCGGATTCGAACCAGGGATTTCACCGCCACAAGGTGAGGTACTGACCACTATACTACACACGCCTGGAGAAGCAGGGTATCGATCCCTGTACCTCTCGCATGCTAAGCGAGCGCTCTACCATTTGAGCTACATCCCCGGATACCACACACCGACCCGCACACGAAATTTCTGCACATTGCGCATCTCCTCGACGTTGTCACGCTGCACCACACTCACCACAACATCATGCTGCATCCATACGCTTGCATCGTTCGTTGCGACTCTGTACAAGCCTTTGCGGTCACATTCACTTGGTCTGCACTTGATGCGGTCTTCGACGATTCTAGAGCCAACCGACGCGCTGAACAAGATGTACGAACCCGAAAAGCTCAATCTTGAGCGAGAACGGTTATCGCAGCTGTGTGTCGACACCACAGTCGGTCGGCCACCGGAGTAGCTACGCCTTCAACAATCGACTTCTCACCAATATAGTTGGCAGCGAAAGCGAATATACGAGTCAAACACAGTGCGCATTCGGTCGCACTTCACTCCACCACACAAGCGCCGTTCGGTCCACGACGCAAAGCACGATCTTCATGTATCTCGTCCGTACGAAGGTGAAACGCTATCCTCGACATGGTGGCATCCTTTCGATTGCGCGAATATGCTGTTCACGGTATGGTGACATCGTCGCTTCGATCGCGTGTCAGAAGTGCGGCAGAGTCGCAGGACTACGCAGCTGTTGTTGAATCGAGGTGCATTGTACAGCGATGTCCCGAGCATAAGAGTGCGCGTGCCCGGATTCGAACCAGGGATTTCACCGCCACAAGGTGAGGTACTGACCACTATACTACACACGCCTGGAGAAGCAGGGTATCGATCCCTGTACCTCTCGCATGCTAAGCGAGCGCTCTACCATTTGAGCTACATCCCCGGATACCACACACCGACCCGCACACGAAATTTCTGCACATTGCGCATCTCCTCGACGTTGTCACGCTGCACCACACTCACCACAACATCATGCTGCATCCATACGCTTGCATCGTTCGTTGCGACTCTGTACAAGCCTTTGCGGTCACATTCACTTGGTCTGCACTTGATGCGGTCTTCGACGATTCTAGAGCCAACCGACGCGCTAAACAAGATGTACGAACCCGAAAAGCTCAATCTTGAGCGAGAACGGTTATCGCAGCTGTGTGTCGACACCACAGTCGGTCGGCCACCGGAGTAGCTACGCCTTCAACAATCGACTTCTCACCAATATAGTTGGCAGCGAAAGCGAATATACGAGTCAAACACAGTGCGCATTCGGTCGCACTTCACTCCACCACACAAGCGCCGTTCGGTCCACGACGCAAAGCACGATCTTCATGTATCTCGTCCGTACGAAGGTGAAACGCTATCCTCGACATGGTGGCATCCTTTCGATTGCGCGAATATGCTGTTCACGGTATGGTGACATCGTCGCTTCGATCGCGTGTCAGAAGTGCGGCAGAGTCGCAGGACTACGCAGCTGTTGTTGAATCGAGGTGCATTGTACAGCGATGTCCCGAGCATAAGAGTGCGCGTGCCCGGATTCGAACCAGGGATTTCACCGCCACAAGGTGAGGTACTGACCACTATACTACACACGCCTGGAGAAGCAGGGTATCGATCCCTGTACCTCTCGCATGCTAAGCGAGCGCTCTACCATTTGAGCTACATCCCCGGATACCACACACCGACCCGCACACGAAATTTCTGCACATTGCGCATCTCCTCGACGTTGTCACGCTGCACCACACTCACCACAACATCATGCTGCATCCATACGCTTGCATCGTTCGTTGCGACTCTGTACAAGCCTTTGCGGTCACATTCACTTGGTCTGCACTTGATGCGGTCTTCGACGATTCTAGAGCCAACCGACGCGCTGAACAAGATGTACGAACCCGAAAAGCTCAATCTTGAGCGAGAACGGTTATCGCAGCTGTGTGTCGACACCACAGTCGGTCGGCCACCGGAGTAGCTACGCCTTCAACAATCGACTTCTCACCAATATAGTTGGCAGCGAAAGCGAATATACGAGTCAAACACAGTGCGCATTCGGTCGCACTTCACTCCACCACACAAGCGCCGTTCGGTCCACGACGCAAAGCACGATCTTCATGTATCTCGTCCGTACGAAGGTGAAACGCTGTCCTCGACATGGTGGCATCCTTTCGATTGCGCGAATATGCTGTTCACGGTATGGTGACATCGTCGCTTCGATCGCGTGTCAGAAGTGCAGCAGAGTCGCAGGACTACGCAGCTGTTGTTGAATCGAGGTGCATTGTACAGCGATGTCCCGAGCATAAGAGTGCGCGTGCCCGGATTCGAACCAGGGATTTCACCGCCACAAGGTGAGGTACTGACCACTATACTACACACGCCTGGAGAAGCAGGGTATCGATCCCTGTACCTCTCGCATGCTAAGCGAGCGCTCTACCATTTGAGTACAGCGATGTCCCGAGCATAAGTGTGCGCGTGCCGCATTCGGACCAGGGATTTCACCGCCACAAGGTGAGGTACTGACCACTATACTACACACGCCTGGAGAAGCAGGGTATCGATCCCTGTACCTCTCGCATGCTAAGCGAGCGCTCTACCATTTGAGTACAGCGATTTCCCGAGCATAAGAGTGCGCGTGCCCGGATTCGAACCAGGGATTTCACCGCCACAAGGTGAGGTACTGACCACTATACTACACACGCCTGGAGAAGCAGGGTATCGATCCCTGTAGCTCTCGCATGCTAAGCGAGCGCTCTACCATTTGAGCTACATCCCCGGATACCACACACCGACCCGCACACGAAATTTCTGCACATTGCGCATCTCCTCGACGTTGTCACGCTGCACCACACTCACCACAACATCATGCTGCATCCATACGCTTGCATCGTTCGTTGCGACGCTGTACAAGCCTTTGCGGTCACATTCACTTGGTCTGCACTTGATGCGGTCTTCGACGATTCCAGAGCCAACAGACGCGCTAAACAAGATGTACGAACCCGAATACGTCCCTAAGTATTAATTATGTCCCAATTTGGTTTGTTATCGATCGTTTGCATTTGCCTCAAGTCGTACCTTTTAAATCTTGCAGAGGATTAAGAACGCTTCATTCGGACAGAGCGCTGTATTACCAAATGCATAACGAATTAGTCGAGTTAATAGTTTCACATTCATACAATGGCAAGCCACTAAAGCTGCATGAATATAGTTATATGCAATGCGATCTTATCATTGAGCGATAAGAGGCTCTACGAGTCTACGCATGGGGCGTCGATTCATTCATTTCTTTGTGCAATACGAGTTGATTGTATCAGGTATAGGTATGTATATAGTCAATGATATAAGAAGGGGAAAATAAAAAAATGCCCCAGATAAGCAAGAAAATAAAAAATGCCCCACGTCCTAGGTTGACGAATACGCTCAAGGCATCATCGCACATTTCTTTCCTGAAACAGGCTTGCATACATTGAAGTCATCAATACGAGCCAAACAGAAATAATAGATTTATCGGGGTTTATTGATATGATTATATGTCTTTAAGTATCAAAACTGATACGCAGGAAGGGAATGCAATCTCACAAGTAAAACAACAGTGAGCACCTACAACAGCAATAGCAACTGGAACAACAATAGCAAAAGCGCTAACATGAATATCAACAACATTAGCACCGACAGACTGAGTTAACGGCCGCGACCGATGATACGAAGATGCGTTTGCGTCCTCATATGTCGCATCTGCGCCTGCAATAGGTGGCTGCAAGCGCGACAAGCCCGCATTCGGTAGATGCAAGCGCAGCACGCCCGCGGCAGAACCCTCTCCGTGGCTTCCCAAACAGAACGGGGTTGGTCACGACCATAAAATGGAAAAAGGAAATTGATTAAGGACGTGTGGTTTTATGTGTACCACATTAACTTGAGTGTACTAGGACGTGGGGCATTTTTTTGTAATTTCCAGTTTCTGGGGAATTTTTATATTTTCGTGATCTAATGGGGCATTTTTTATTTTCCCTAGATTAAAACGCATAGTATAAATGGCAAAGTATGTGGTGGAAATGGCAAAACGCGTGGTGGAAATAGTTTTTTGCTAAATGCCACCGCAAGGATTGTGAGCGAAAAAATCTGCTGTTTGGCAGAGTCTTGACAAAATCCAGCTTTTTTCATACCTTTGATTTGTAAGGTATTCACAAACCCGCCGCAGCCTTCCAAAGTTGGCAAAAAGTGGCGACCAAGAAGACCAGACCATGAGTCGCGCGCGCGTATACTGCGACGTAAACGAGACACGGCCACGAGAGTATTGGGACTACGAGACGCTGAATGTGGCCTGGGGGTGCGTTGTGCTGTTTCCCTTTTGATTCCTCTGTTCCATCTGCTCCTCGAAGCCTCGTTCGCAATCTTCTGCTCTGGGGGGAGAGAGGATCAGTTGCGATTGCAGGGCTGTATCTGCGTTCACCCTACTACAACGAACAACTCAACGATCGTTGAAATGTGCAGGGACCAAGACAACTACGAGGTGATTCGCAAGATTGGTCGGGGCAAGTACAGTGAGGTCTTCGAGGGTTACAATGTGGCTAGCAACTCCCGCTGCGTGATCAAGATCCTCAAGCCCGTAAAAAAGAAAAAGATCAAACGGTACGAGTATTTGCCGAGTTTCCCTCGAGCTGATACCGACCTCCGAGATCTCACTGTGTCTTGTCTTGATGTGGTGTGTGATTACACTCTCCATTGCCGCTTTTGTAGTGAGATCAAGATCCTGCAGAACCTGTCGGGCGGTGTGAATATTATTCAGCTGCTGGATGTGGTGCGCGACCCGCAGTCCAAGACGCCGAGTTTGGTGACCGAGTATGTGAACAATACGGACTTCAAGATGCTGTATCCGACGCTGAGCGACTTCGACATTCGCTACTACTTGTTTGAGCTGCTGAAGGCGCTGGACTATTGTCACTCGAACGGCATCATGCACCGTGACGTCAAGCCGCACAATGTCATGATCGATCACGAAAAGCGCCAACTACGATTGATTGATTGGGGTCTTGCCGAGTTTTACCACCCTGGTCGTGAATACAATGTGCGTGTGGCTAGCCGCTACTTTAAGGGACCAGAGCTGCTGGTGGATATGCAGGAGTACGACTACTCGCTGGACATGTGGAGTCTTGGTTGCATGTTTGCGGCCATGATTTTTCGCAAAGAGCCATTCTTTCATGGCCATGACAATTGTGACCAGCTGGTGAAGATCGCAAAGGTCAAGGGTACGGATGAGCTTTTTGACTACCTCACGACGTATGACCTAGAGCTTGACCCGCAGTACGATGGCATCTTGGGCACGCACACGAAGAAGCCGTGGGAAAAGTTTGTCACGCAAGACAACAAGCATTTGGTATCCGCTGAGGCTATCGACTTCTTGGATGGTCTGCTGCGCTACGATCACCAGGAGCGACTAACAGCAAAGGAGGCCATGCAGCATGCGTATTTCCAGCCAGTACGTGACGCAGCTGAGCAGAAGCTGCGAGGCGGTGCGCATCACACGGAAGAGATCACCAGCGTGTCTGACTCAAGTGCATAAAGTGCGTGGTCCGGGCTACGCCTTGTCTGAGAGAAGGTTGAACGGAGGCCAACGTTGTTCTAGAGAAGGGTGCATGAGTTTTGAGTGACCAGTGACCAGACTCATCATTGATCAGCTCTGCAAGATTCTGCCGCTGAGAGAAGAGCATGACGAGGAGAAGAACGAGAGCAATGGCCTGTGCGAGGACATGCAAGACCATGTCGCACGAGCGTGTAGGGTCACTATGTGGACGGAGCGAGACAGAACGGAGACGTTTGCGCTCTTTGACTATCGGCGGCTGGACAAGTGACGATTGCGTGAGAGCAGCAGTGTGATGTGTGATTGACCACTTCTTTTCCCATTGTTGTGTCGCTTGTGATTCTTCTGCGTCTCCTGCGCGTGTTCACCTTCTCAGGCTGTCGAGACGAGCTGAGACGCATGCAAACTTGAGTTGACCGACCAAACTCGATGGCCGGTAAGCTTCCGACTATGTCGGGGCGTTTTCGTCAGTCTTTGCATTCCCAGTCAGCGTAGATAGCGAGGAGGTGGTGGAATGCGAGGCCAGCACAGACAAGTGACACGTCGTCGTGTCTCCTCCCGCTCCGTTAAGTGCGTGCATCTCGACAAGCTGACGGTCGTGCTTCGGTGTACCTTTTGTGGTGTACACGAATTTGCGCATACACAGACCAAATCAAAACGCGAATCCCTGCCCACCGCTCACTTACCAAAGTGCAAAGCGCGCCACCTCATTGGCTGTGCGATCACGTATCCGTCCGTCCCCACCGTCGAAGGATGTGGCGCGTCTGTCGCGTTGCGACGCTCCGTCACCTCCGGGTCGACACTGGTCGACTGTCAAATGCCCGTGCACTGCCGACCCTGTCTCTGTCGCTGCAGCCAAATGACGCCACCAGGTACTTCAGAAGTATCGCTGGCGTGGATCGCGACTTGCTGCTCACGCGCTCTGCGCGCGAACTGCGCGACGAGTTGGGCGACTCGAAGATTGGGAACGTGGCGAAGGCGCTCACGCGGGAGCTGGACGACGCTCTTGCGCGCGAGGACGTGACCAGCGACGAGATCATTGACGTGTTCACGGCGGCCCAAAAAACGCGCGCGATCTCTGTGATGCTGAAAGCCTTTGACTTTCTCGAGGCCACTTTTCCTGCCCACATTAACTTTGCAGTGTACGGTGAAGTGTTTCGTGTCTTGGCTCGCAAGAACAATCCCGATCGCCTCATTCAGATCTTCGAGACATCGAAGCCACGCTTCAGTGCGGTTCCTGAGATGATCTACCGCTTCGGGATCATTGGGTATTTGCAGAAGAATGACATGGAAGCGGCCGTCGAAACGTGGCAGGAAATGTTGGATGCTGGCCATGAGACGACCAACGAGATTACTTCTCAGCTGATGATGGCGTACGCGCGTCACGGACAGGTGGAGAAGGTGCTGGAGCTGTACGAGTCTATCGATCCACAGATTGGCCACTGGCACGAGTCGTGCATTGACCGAGTCATACTCAGCATGGGCATCATTGAGCAGCCTGCCAAGGCCTTTGAATTCTACAGCAACTCGAGCATGAAGTTGAACGGCGGAACGCTGATGGCGCTCTTGAGTGTCTGCAACAACAACAATTGCAAGCAACAGGCTTCGGACATTTTGGCAAACCGCAAGAAGTTCGATTTGCGCCTTGACGCGCGTGGCTACAATCGCATCATGATGACACTTGAATTTCTGGAGCGCAACGATGAGATCAAAGACATTTTGGAGGAGATGGTTGAGAGTGGGGTCCGATTCGACACGCGAACGAACGCGATTATTGAGCGCAACTCCCAATTTCTGAAAGAAACGAACTTTGTCGCTAATCTGAGCAAGAGCAGGGCCGCAGGATTTACGATAAGTCCGCGCATTCGCGAGATGCTTGCACAAGGGCAATTGACTGAAGCAGCAGCGTATGTAGACTCCATTGTGAAGCCCGTGGAGGAGTCACAAGTACCAGACGATTTTAAAGGCAAAGTGCCCGAAGGGGCTCTGGTTGTGAGCGCCAATGCGGCAAGAGACGTCGTGCAAGCGTACATCAAGACAGGGCAACTTGACAAAGTGGCCGCGCTGGTCAAGGGGTTCTCCGTGGTTCGTGGGAAGTATACGTTTGCTTTGGCTGAAGTCATTTCTCACTGTCTACCGCTGAAAATGAAGACGGGAGACGAGCTCAGCTATGCTGCTACTAAAGCGCTGCTTTACCAAGGAATTCGTATTCACCGCGTGAACGACGCACTCATGCTGTTCCGTCGTTTTCACGACCCTGAAGCGACCCTTGAGCTGTTTGAACAGGTACTAGCATCGTACTGTGGTAGAGACGGCAAGGACGCGCGCATGCCTGCTGAAGGCCAGGACGAGAACGACGATGAATACGAAAGAAAGCCTCACTATGTGAATTTTAACATCGGTAAGGTGATCAATTCGGTTCTGCGGACGCTGGTGGAAAATGGTAGAATGGCGGTTGCTCTAGATGCTCTGACGATGATGGAAAGTCGGGGTCTGCAGACTACGCAAGCTAATTACGTCACGATCCTAAGCTCGATGCACAAGTGCTTGCTACAGTCGAACAAGGGCCATGAAAAGAAGAAGGTGGTGTACGATATGTCCAGTTTTCGTGCAGTGCTGAAGGATCTCATGGACCGGAATTTGAAGGTGAACAAGGCTATTGTTGGCTACTTGTGCCCTGCGTACAAGGGTGCAAACAAGCAGCAGCGTTTGGAATTGCTGGAGGCTTTTGATGGGACCCTGGCGGATCCCGATGACACTTACGTCTTGCCGCATTCATGCTATGCAACGCTCTTGACTTTCACGGCACAGGAAGGTACCATGTCGGAGGTAAAGAAGCTATACGACGAAGCTGTGAATTCCTTGGACAAAAAAGAAACGCTGGGTGTGCCGCGCAGCTGGGTGACTGTCTTGGTCGAAAAGTTTGTCGAGGAGGGCAACGTGGAAGAAGCCGAGCAGCTCGTAAAACAGATGCATACGATGTGTGGCGGGTACACGTTTGGAGCTGTGCTGGCAGTACTGAGGGGGGCTATGGAAGCCCAGAAGCCGGATGTCGTTGACAGCATGGTGGCGCTCTTGGAAGAACGGGAGTTTATCGTGGGGCTGTCAGACGCGTACGAGCTGGTCCACTTGGCCCGCAAGCACGACCTTGCGCTGAAATCGCTGGATATCATTCAGCTCTTCGAGAAGAGCAACTTGAAGGAGGTAGCACCTCCAGCGGATGGCTCTGGAACTCTGGAAGAAGCCTACTTCCGTCGCCAGCGCGGCGATTCCCATGCGTTCCGAAAGGTCAAGACCATGTACACTGTGGCTCTTAAGGCGTGTGAGAAGGGCGGACTCTGGAAACAGGCGCTTGGGCTGCAGGACCAGATGGCGATACTGCTGGGCAAGGAGGTCATGGATGCGATCGCCGCGGACGGCACGCGCAAGGAGAAGCAGTCGAACAACGAATAGATGGTAGAGCAGCCTCCAGGTCAGGGTTTGATAGACGGATACACCGTAAATACAATCTCAATCGCTTGTCTGTCGGTTGGCTCATTCTCAATGGCGTCGCCACTTCCATGTGGCGGTCGGTCGGCACTCGACACCCACGTGGTCCTCTGACCTCACTGAGTTCCTCGTAACTAGTAGAATCAGACCGAGCGTTTGCCTGTTCCGTTGCGTACTGTGCTTGCTACGAGCTGTGTGGTACGACATCAAATGTTGCGGTGATGCGCTGTCTGAGTCAGGTCGCCGCTTGTAGATGAGTGAGTGCAGTAAGGCGGCGGATGTATGCGACAGGGCCAACTCGTGCGGAAGGAGCTGAGCAATCGCGCTCAAGGCAGTGGCCGATGCGGCTTTGAACGTCGTGAAAATCCTAGTACGAGGCTGCCAAGCGATGCCATTGTCCAAGCTGTAGCGAGTTGGCCTTAGATGTGTGTGAGACCCACTGCGGGGGCAGCGCGGCTTTCAATCTATCGACAGATGTCCGACAACGCCGCGACTGCAGAGGGTTTGCAAAAAACGCGTATCACCAATCAAATGCGCATCGACTTCTTGACTCGGACTCTCGATCAACACCAGCCAAGCGACGCAGACCTCTGAATAGCCGGTCAACCGGCCTCTTTGTCGGGGCGGTAAGTCCTCTGTAGTGGGACTGGGGGTAAAGGAGAGACCTTCTTGCTGCAGCGTGCGACCTGGAAGGGGACCAATCGACTCGACGTCCCGACGATGTGTGGGGTACGTCGACGGAGTATTGAACACGCTGCTCCTAAGGCGCAAGCAAGTTCCTGCTCTTCTACGTCCGCCTATGGTCACCCGCACGTTTGCCGAGCGCGATGTTCGGTTCTACGATGAGAACTCGCCTTGAACGTGATGCTGTCCGCTCGGTTCAGTACCAGCGATGTATGCAAAGGACAAGCCAAGATGGTTCATCGGAGGCTGTTCGAAGTGGCAATTGACGCACCTCTCTGGCGTCCTCTGCACCCGACGTGCACCCCGTGCTGGGAAGTCGGATACACGTGTCGTTTGCGGCGTGTCCTTCGTAAAGCCCGCCGTCTCCAGCTGGCTGAACGAGCCAGCGCGGAGAAGACCGATGTAGTCACCGCAAAAAAAGATACAGGGAAACCTCCATACCGACATCTTTGGACAGCCATGAGTGCTCAATAGACAGTCTGGTCGATCTATCAATTATTTGCGCGTTGACTTCCGCTTCGATTGGGAACAACATTGGATTTTTCATGCGATTGATTGTTGTCTATCGTGGCGTCGAAGTTGCTGTCGCAATTGTACCTAATGGAAGTGCCCACACACATTGAGGCGTAGAGTAAAAAACTGCGAATGTGACCGGAAGCTTGAGCAGATCGAGAGACGGGAAGCTGCGCTCTTGCATTGATGTCCGAGCTGCAGAGAGAGTCGCTTTTCGTCGTGTTGTTGTGCGACAACAAGAAAAGGATAGCGAGCATCGAAGGGGTCGACCGTACGTTTCGTCTAACTCGTGACATGCTGCAAAGCTGGAAAAATTAGAAGCTCGAGGTCGCTGTTGCTGCGCTCGACTTGAGCTCAGATGGAAGAGTACCTGACCAGGGGGACCGTCGCGTGCGACCCATGGTCAAGATTACAGCAAGGACGGCAGGTGTCGTAAGACAATGGCTTTGTCCAGGTCTAGAACGTCACGATGATTCGGCACGCTGAATCATATCTGTAACGGCAGGCTGGCTCTTCACGTGCAATGGCACCGGTGGTGTGCTTGCGGAAGCGGGAGCCCGGTTGCGAGCGACAAGGGGAAGCGCAGGGAGCTCGTTGACTAACAGACGAAGTCAGCATCAGTCTGGAGGGGATCGTCATGACAAGTTGGGGCGATCAATCGAGTGCTCGTCGATGCGACCGGACTGCTGCGGTTGAAGGCGTTATAGTACTGCGGATGTCAGTGCCGCGGCGGCGAGTAACAACGGATGAAACCATGACCAAAAGGCACCGCAGTTCCGCCGAAGACGACAGGGCAAAAACTGGTGGTGTGGAATGTTTGTGCGACGAAGGTGGAACAAGGCATTGGGTGAGCGTGGATCTCTTCGAGAGGGAGGCTGACTTCGTGTACATTCTACGGCCAACAGCAACCGCAGTGGTGGCAGTTTCGGATGTCAAAAGCGGACATCGCCTTCGTTTCAACATGTCTCCGCGATCTGACTAGTGATGCTCAACAACGTCTCCAGCGCCTTATTAAATAGTGCTTACTTTTCTACGCAGTCTAAACTTTCGACTGAACGGGTACCAGAGCGCCCGTCCGATCGCGACGCAACAGACTACGTGAGCGGCATGGCCCTACCCCCTGTGCTGCCGCGTCGGCCTCACGCTGCTCGAGATCTCTGAGACCCAATCGAGTCGTGACCTCGTCGAACGAGCGGCACCACCACGTCTCGGTGTGGTACTTGATGGAGTCGGCGCAGCCGACGCGTCCGTCGCGCGTTCGGAAGGCGTGCATGTGGACATGGTCGATGCTGTTGAATGGCGGCGAATGAAAGGCAAACTTGAAGTCGTCGTCGTCGCCAGCGCTGTCTACGGCAGTGCCCGGAGTCCGCTCTGCCTTTCGAAGCGGGGCGAGCAGCCGTGAAGGACGGGGCATCTCTCGAAGCACATTGGCGGCCACCTCGCGCATGTGGTGCAGCAGCGCTACGTCATCGAGCGTCAGTTCGTTTACGTTGCGGATGTGTCGACGCGGCACGACCAAGATGTGGCTGACGACGACGGGGGCTAGGGGCCGAAACACAGTGACGTCCTCGTCCTCGTAGAGGAAGGGCTCATTGCCCGACTTGAGGATCTCGCAGAACCGGCAGGAGACCAGCGCGCCGTCACATCCGTACGTGACGCCCTTCCTGGGCCCCGAAGTCGTGGACGACCTCGTGGAAGACGACGACGTAGTCGATAGCAATGAGCACGGGTACGAGCTGTGGTGGCGGCACTGGTCCCGCAAAGACTCAGTGGGCTGACTCGAACGGGCAGACAGCATCTCTGGGGCAGACCACAAGTGGCTCGCGCCAGCAACGTCCGAGCGACATCGAAGTGCGGATGCAGTTGCACCTTCCGCAGGGGTTGTCACGACGGACGTGGCCCGTTGCGGTTGAGGTGCAGCTGCGGCCGTTTCCGTCGCACGAAAGGGCGGGAAACACGCGCGCAGGCGCTTGCGAAATCGCGATTTCGAGGGCGGGGCCGGGCAGGAGGAGCTGCCTACTGACATGAGAGCGACCATATCTGCTGCGCTTATGTCTCGGCAAATTGTCAAATGACAGTCAAGCGCCGCCCCCTCTGCTGCATGCCGAGACAACAGACAATGAGCGCCTACCTCAGCAGCCGTTACTTGGAACGTACGCCCTGCTCATGAGGGAAAGGGGACGGCCCTAATCAGTCCTGAGGGGAAGGGGTCCGATTCACACCAATCCTGCATGCGATCGTACCCTTTTGGTACCCATTTATGTATCAATTTTAGAGCGCCAGGAACCTGTTTCGACGAACGCCCGGTCTTATCGTGTGACAGTTCGTTGCGGACTTATTGTTCCTGAAGGTGGCAAAGTGACGACTACGACGGTCAAAGTGACTGAGACGGTGAGCGACAGGACGTGGACACTTTGGGTACGTCATCCGCTATAGGGCAGGACGAAACGCAAGCGAAGTGTCGATTCGACCACAGCGGCAACACAAAGAGCAGAAGTGACCAGTGACAGCCACCTCGGCGATGGGACGTTCGTCTCGTGCACCGGTTGCGCTCCAATACTTGTCATTAGCTTCTTCCCGCAAGGAACGCCTCTGGCATGTTGTCTGGGTTCAGAAAGCGCACACAGGCTGTGGACTCCAGGCATCCGAGACAGGGAGTCGATCCCGTTGGCACGAATGTGCGACAGCCGGTGCAATTGAGTCGCATGTGCGTTCGTCGATAATTTTCGTTTTCGTGGCGTTCGTAGACTTCTGCTCTCCCTCACTTTACTATTGGATGGCTCTGAGTGCGTCTACGTCATAACATCAGGCCGACAAGTCGTTTTTTGCGTGTCCGGCTATATACAGCGACCGGCGATAGATTCAAGTGTAGCTCTGTGTAGAATCTTGAATCGACAGCTCAGAAATAGCTCGGGCAGCAACGCTGTGCAGGTGGTAGAGTAAAAACGTGCTCATGCGAAGTGGTCGGTACTTATAGCTTGCCGTGTAAGAGCTTAGTACTTCCCTCTTATACCTTATGCATTCGGTGAACGAAGATTTAATTTCTTAGCGGAGGTTTTAACTGGCGAAGTGATTGCGGTAGGACACACCCACGTGACAATCCAATTCTATTAGGCTAATTTTGGGCAGTGGCGACCAAAAACAGAAACATCGTCACCCGTCGAGATAGAATCACCAGAAATCGGCAAGAACCAACCTCACGACTACTAATCTTACGAACGCTGACAACGTGCTTATTCTTCAGGGGTTTGGATGGGGTTGGCACCTGCACGAAGGTGTGGGACGCGACCCATTCTATATTCTGTGTTGACGATTCCGTGGGTGGTAAATATGTAGTGCAATGGATTGATCATATGCATGTTTGATTGAAAACACTCCGTCGCAAGTTGCGGATGACCTGAAGCTTGTAAATGCCAAGGGAATTTTCTCACTGCATGAGATGACCATGATGTCGTTAATAGGTGCTGCATCTTCTTGACATGCAAGCAGATCTATTTCTGCTACTATCTGCAGAATGGGGTCGATTGCGACGAACCTGGATAGATCAGCAGCGTCTACAAAGTCACCAAACTTACCCACTTCCGCTCTGGCCGGAAGCCGGCTGTCTGCACCGAGATCTCGCCTCCACCTTTGTTATGCTACAAACGCACAGTCGTACGGTAAAGCCTCTTTTCTCTTTGACTGCTATTGAGATGGAGGGAGCAACGATTATATAAAGGAGATTAAGGAGGCGGAGGCTGAATCAGAAGCTAGGGTATAAGCTTTTGTTTGAGGAATTTCGGTATCGCACGTCAAGTCGAAATTTCTTGATTATATCAAAGAAGTTATGAACACTCAGCTGGCTGACCGAAAGCATAAATTCTAGCAGTCACTGAAGGTCTGACATGCGCCACTGATACCGCATAATTCTTATGCAACTTTTCGTTGGATGGAAGCTTGGGGAACTCAGATGACGTCGTGACATCATCAGATGGGTTTCGTATTGCACCTCGCAGCCAACCGAACATCCTCCTCGAAAGCAGCTTTCAACTTTTAGCCACGACAAGGGATGGCCGTTCCCGTACAAGTTAAGGAGTAGCACAGAAAGCTAATAGGCATCAAATGTACTTCTCATTGTGCTATGATTTTTAAAGTGGTACCCGCTGGATACATGCCGTTCCTCTGCAAAAAAGCCCGTTGCAAGCCAAGGGGTTGTCAGGTCAGATGATGACGAGCAAAAGTTGGACCTTTTCTGAAAGTGTATCCGGTCGCAGCATGGCCGATGGAAACCGTTTGACAGTGGTGAGGTGCCGTCAACATGCATTATGCGCGAGGTAGTTCCATACTGTGAAGAACGATTACAGCCGGGCACAACAAGTGTATTCTTCGGTTGAGTTGAACTTCGATGTATGTCAATAGTTCCATTTCGCCCTGCAACATCCTAGTCTTTAGCACACTAGTTTAATATGCGTATCCTTCCGTGCTGCAACGAGCTAAGCTTTATTCAATTAGATTTGTTCAAAATAGTAGATCTGATTCTGGCTAGAACCTAATCCTTAGCAGCCATGAGGCCATCAAACCTGGTCGGTGGACTTCAGATTCAACAGCAGACAAGAGATTACAACTAATCAGAGGACAACATATCGGAGAGAACACTTCACGTCAGCTCGATGGATCCGTGTGGTACGCGCAGCACGACAAAAAACACGCGCACTCTGCACCGTCCCGTCTTCGACACCAGCACTTGCAGCTGGTAGTCGGATTTGAGAACTTGCTCACACCGAAACTGGTCCCGGACATTTGTGCTCATTTATTCACGTAAAGCTTGTATGTGGTCTACCGCTTCCCAAGTCGCCAGCTGATGTGCCTTCTGGTCACTACTGCACAGCTAGGGCATCTCGCAGAGTCGCACGTGGCCACGTGGGACCAGACCGACATGTTCGCAACAGACGACGCAAAGACAACGACGACCGACGTGGCACGCAATCTCACCCGTAACTTACGCAGCTTTACCTGTAAGTTACGCCGCTTGCGTCGAGAGGAAGGACCGATTGCTCGTCGCTCGAAATGCACGGAACCAGAAGCTCGCCTCGCCGGGTATAAAGCCGGCTGGTCAACGGTACCAACAGGCCTATCGCCCGGTCTGTCGTTGCTTCCGCTATTCCGTGAAGCACGAAGATGTGCAAAGCAGGCGTCGATTTCGCGAGGTGATTACGGGCATGTTTAGAGCAATGTATTCCGTGACGTAAAACGCACGTGGGTCAGCTTGACGTGCAACGACACGGTCGTCTATTGTGGGGAGGAGTTTCATGATCGTCTATTTACATGTTAACATGTGCGAGTCGGTCGTCTATCGTGTAGCGCAGGGTGCAGGACGGAACGAGACGATCGAGCGATGTCTCTCGCTTGCTCGCCACTACCAGAGCTCTGTGACAATGAGATGCTCTGCCAGCTTCTGCGCCACGACACGCTCGGCGTCTTCTTGTGTTACGATGACACTGTCCAAATACTCGGGATGCCGCACTATAGCTGCGACAATCGCCTTCTTCACGGCGCGGCTCATGGCCTGGCTGCCGCACAAGTAGATGTAGCCCTTATCTCCAAGTAAATGTCGCACCACGAGCTCGCTCTGGTCAATCAACGCATCCTGGACGTACTTTGAACACCAAAAAACACCATGCCAAGGCAGCGTAAGTTACGGGCAACCGGCCGTCAACAACGCACAGTAGCAAATACGTAGCCCCAGTACCCGCTTCGAGTGGTCGCCGTCAGCCGAAAACGCGACGTGCAATTCATCGAGCACTCCCGAGTCTCGTGCGCGCTGGAATTCCTCGGCATACAAAAAGTCCACGCTTGCATCACGGCATCCATAAAAGAGGTAGGCTGGTCGGTGCCCGTGTGGCGACGTAGCGACTTCATGCTCCAAATCCTGCAGAAAAGCTCGAAATGGCGCAATTCCAGTGCCCGCACTGATAAGCATGATCGGACGATGATCGTGAAGAGGGAACACAAATGACGACCGGTGGAACGATGCGCGAATGAACTCCCCTTGCTTCAACTTTGCAAGATAGCTGGAACAACGTGGCAACGGCAGCACATCCGTCTCACAAAGTCCCAGTGTGATGGAAACCACGTCAGGAACGAGGCGCCGTGACGAGGAGACCGTGTAATATCGCGGAGAATTCGGTGGCGCGATCTGGAAAAATTCTGCAAAACTCAGCCGAATAGACGGAAAGCGGTCGAAAATGTCGGCGATGGTGACGTGCTCATGTGGCCTGTGTACAGCGAGACAAGACAGGACGACAGTGAAAAAGTGTACTGCAATATCTTACTGCGACAATTCACTTACCGTTCCGCGTGAATAGCTTCAACCAGGTGTGGTGTCATCAACGCAGCAATGTCGTCGTTGTTCGAAGAGTACGCGGCGAGGCTGCGAAGGAACCTGGAAGGTGGCGTCGAGATGAGGTCGACACTCCATGTGAGTGCATCGCGCACTGTTCCGATGTTGGCAAACGGACGCTGATGAACTCCTTGATGCTGCAGTGAGCTCTGTTGCTCGCCAGCACTTGCCAAATCGACGGGCTGTTCAGCAATGTAAATCAAGCCGGGGTCCTCGATGTGCAAGTGAGCAAGCATGCGATCTACGACCGACAGATCATTTGGTACGTAGACGCCAATGTTAGACGCCTGCTCACCGACTTGCTCTTGTTGCTCGTCACGAATGCGGAGGTCAATGTGACGCACCGACCGCCATGCACCGTCTGCCGTTTGATGAGGCACACTGATCACATCGTTTGCTGCGACCTCCAATAGCGATCGACTGTGTTCTGCCATGAGCCTTTGGCGTACACCGGCATCACTGCCTTTGCTCGCGTAAAAGGACAAGCTGCACACAGGCGCAGGAGCTGTCGGCACCTCTCTCTTGTCCTGACTCTGTAGACTCAGTTCGTACTCCATCAGTTTTTCCTGCACACACTCGTCAGCAGGTTGAAGCTTCACGGTTCCCACACGTACGTCACGGACAAACCTGGTAGATGAGGTGGACGCAGTTGGGACAGTCCAAGTGGCAGCACTCGTCTTCGTCCGGCTCATCTGGAGGGGTTAGAGGCCCTAGCGGCACCACTATGGGCTGGACGTACACGAGAGAGAGACGACGATGAGGACCCGAGACACCCATAGATTCGTGATTGGCCACGGTATTGACGTACATCTGTCTGTTGGCGCTTTCTCGCCATTTCTCGCTCGAGCTCCATGAAGACTTGCATGCCATCGCTAACAAACGACCGGTGCTGCTGCTGCTGTAGTGTACGTTCAGCACCCGCGAGTGTCCGTGGCAAGAGTCTGTTGTGGCACAGCGTCGCTGTGTGGTACGCGCAGCGGCGAAGCGCTCGCGTCGTCGACATGCCGCTGCTCGTCGGTGGTGTCTGTGGCCACAATTGTACCGAAATGCTGGTACACGGATGTCAGATCAGAACACGCAATGGCACATCTAGTAATCAACCTGCGGCATGTATTACGACCGTACAGGCACAGCACGAGGTGCTGAGGCCGCCTACGTGTGTGTGTGTGTGTGTGTGTGTGTGGGTAACAAACACTACGAAAGGAGAGAGAGGTTCTCGTCATGATCACGCAGTTGACGGTACTGGCTGCGTCGCCGCCAGGCAAGAACTCCAGCAACAGCCACCAGGCCAAAGAGCAGGTAGCTCCCGATGTAGTCGGACGCGTGGAACCGGTTGGGTTCGTCGACTATCGCGGCCATCAGACTTGACGAAGATCCTTTGCCCCTCTCTGTTTGTTCGGGCAACTTGCAGTCGTGCTCGGTGCGCGGGCTGCGTGCAAATGCAAATGCCTTGGAGAACTCCTCGATGCTGCACAGAGCTGCAGTGGCAAACCAAGCATTGCATGAAGTCAACATATTGTTTGCCTCGACGTGTCTCCTGACAAGTGATGTTGGCAGCTAAATGGTGACTACAGTACGTACTGTCACGGCAGTCAGGAAGCAGTTGAGGCTCTCCGTGGAAAATCATTCGGACGGCGTGCGAGCCCTTTTTGGTCTTGTACACTTCGATCACCAGCATACTCGCGTACGGAGTCCAAGCGCGGTCCCAGTTCTCTTTCATTGTTGCCGCCAAGAATGGCATGATGGTTGAATCGTGCGCTGCACACAAATACCAGGTCAGTGAAACGAACGTATAGTGGAAGCTCAGAAATGGTGCGTCTGTACCCATCGTGACAGAGAGCTTGTGTGCGTCAGAATCACCGTTGAGCACGCTGTCGAGCCGAGTGAGCATGTCGTGGGCCAGTGGCTGCATCGCGACTTTTGCGTACCACGAATCATTGTACGTCAGAAAAATTCCTTGGCGCACTTCCACTTCGTGGTAAGTCTTAGCGAACGTATCCTCGTCCACGCCATCCGGCAGCTCAAGATTGTTGCAGCGAGCTACGCTGAGACACTCTAGCACTGTGCCCCAGGAAAACTTGCCGACAAGATCGTCAAAGTGGTGCTCGATCGCGATGGTAGAAGGGTTTCGGAGGTGGTCCCGGAACTCGGGACTCTCGTTGGACATCTGTCCAATGTTTTTCATGAGCGGGCAGATTCTTTCGTTGGCGTTGACGTAGTCGACGGAAATATCGGCAACATCCCACGATAGCGTTCGGCGAAGCTCCAGCGACTGGCTGTCATCGATTGGGAAGAGTCCGTCGATTAGTGCTTGGCCGGATCCCAGCGTTCGTTCTTGGTCATCACTACGCAGATAGATCTCCTTTGACCCAATGTCCTATTGCCGCGGATCCAACCATTTGAAGTGTAAGTGCGAAGTATGCAAGCACCAGCCTAAAGTATGAGAGGCAACGCACCGACAAGTTTGAAGTAGGGAAAAGCTTGAGGGAGCTGTTACCCACGTACACGTCACGCAAAAACCTACACACAGTACGGGTCGTCAGCACTCGTATTCATCAGTACAACACATCTCACAGTCAATGCATTACGCACTGTCCATTCGACTTGTGCTGCTGACGTCCTAGCCGAAGCAGGCCGCCAACAATGCAGTCTCCGTTGAGGATATTGTGACCGTCCATGTATGACTTGTGATACATGCGGCCGAACTCGCTCATGGGCGCCTTCTCTGGACTGGTGTCCTGAAACTACAGCATCGAGTGTACAAAACGTCAATCTACTGCCAGCCCAAAGGCAGATGGAGGCAGCACTCACGCATACCGAGATGGAAGTCGGAGTGCAGTTCCACGCCGCGTTCATGGGGTTATGCTTCTGCTCGTCCCAGCAAAAGATTCGACCATAAGGAGCGCGAGCTCCATGACGCGCGATGATCTGCACTTGCTCGAGGGACTCTACAAGCTCCAACTGCTCGGGGCTAAGCGGTGGAATGCGTGTAGTCTCGATGCGGTCCAAGTCATTGCAGTAGCGGTGCGGTGCCCAGCCATCGTAGGGACCGGCTGCGACTTCCGCAAGAGCAGCACCGACCAGGGCAGCAATCAACGCAGCAAGTCGCATCCTTCGTGAGCGTGTGGCGGCCTCAGCGCGAGTCTCGCAATGCACCGATCAAGCGCCAGCTCGGAATTGCTCGCGTCGCTTTACGGATATGCGATCCACGACTTGTGCGGTCCAATAAGTGCCAATCAAAACGCTCGTACCTGATTTTGCGCCTCATTTGGTGGCGTGGTGTGGTGGTAGTGGTGGTGGTTGTGAAGTAGCGATACGAAAGTAACACGCTGCCCATCGCTTACTTCGGTGCCTCATGAAAGGGGGGAAAATTCCCAGTCCGTTTCCATTCTTCTCGCTCGGTGTCTGCCGCTAGAGAGAGAGAGAGAGAGAGAGAGAGAGAGAGAGCTTCTAACGTCGTAGCTTCGTCCGTCCTGCACCAGTCGTTCGTGAACATGGAGAGCGGCTCGGAAGACGAAGACAACGTCCTGTCGCTGCGGGAGGAGCTGCGCGCGAAGACGCATGCGCTCAAGCAGGTCCAAGACGAGTTTGACGAGTACACACAGTCGAGCCACGAGCTGGAGCAGGAGCTCGAGCAAGAGCTCTCTCGCGTGGAAAAGCGCAATGTCTATCTGATGAACAAGAGCCAGTACTTTGAGCGTGACCTGCAGGCCGCGCGCACGAAGCTGGACGAGGCGCTGGACCAGACGCGCAAGCTCGAGGATGAGCTCCAGACCACGCGCGCTGAGCTCAAGAAGGCCGTGGGAGCTCGATGCAAGCTCGAGCAGCATCAAGATGAGCTGGAGACGCAGGTGCGCGTGCTGCAAGCCACGGAGAGTGATCTGAGGCACAAGATGGAGCGAGAGATTGAGGAGAAGGTGTTTCTGCTTAGTGATCAAGACGAGCTACAGCGCGAACACGAAATGGCTGCAGAGCGTTTTCGCACGGAGATCATGGACCTCAAGTCGGAGTTGTATGCCTTTCAGCAAAAGTACGAGGACGTGACGATGACGTTGGAGACCCGCGGATCGGTCTCAGGCAATGATAGCATGGCCACGACCCACAGCCAGTCGGAAGATGGTGACGACGGCTATGATTTGAGCTACAGTGACAGCATGCAGTGCGGTTCGACTGTGCAAGAGCGTGACGAACTTAGTCGTGAACTGCTGATCGAGTCGCTGAAAGAGGAGATTGAGGCCCTGAGTTCCAGCTTGCAGGATGAGACAGATGCCCGCGCTGCAGCAGAAACTGAGGTGCAGCAACTTCGCGAAAGCCTCGCGCACATGGAAGCTATGGAGGCAGAAATGACGGACATGACTGACGAACTGATTGGGAAATCTCAAGAAGTGCGTGCTCGCGACGAGCAAATTGAAGAAATGCGCGAGTCTCTGCTAAAGCTTCAGTCTGAGATGGCAACGCTTAATGATGGCGGCATCGAGTTTACGAACGAGCGGGAGAACTTGCAGAATGAATTGAAAAGCAAGGACAGAGACATAAGCAACCTAACTGAAGAGCTAGAAACGATCAAGTCACAATGCGATGATCTTGCCGAGAACGAGCGCCAACTCAACATCCGTCTCGTGCACGAAAGCGAAGCTGTGGATGAGTTGAAGGAACAGATGGAGATTTTGGCGAAAAGTCTAGAAGAAGTCAAGCAAGAGCGCAGGGAGCTCGAGAGCAAGCTACAGAATGGCAAGGGTGAGATATCGCAGAATCGCAAGGAGGTGGAAGATCTGAGTAGCACGAATGTAGAGCTTCAACAACAGCTTGATGAGTCAAACAAGAGGATATTCGAGCTGCAACAAGCCTCTGCTGTACTGACGGCTTCGGCCGTGCCGCCGGCTGCAGATATGTCTGAATCGAAACGGTTGAGGATGGAAATACAAACAATGCGGGCGTCCATGAACTCTTTGTCAGCGGAAAATGCGCGACTGAGAAGTCAAGAAGGGATGTCTACCAGCGTCGCACCTGCAAAGCGTGTGTCAGCTGACGTTTTGCAAGTGAATTATACGCCAGAGCAGCTTGCTCGAAAGTACATAGCGGAACGGACGCGGAACGCTTCGCTGCTTTCGCGTCTGCAGACTGTGTGCGGTAACATTCAGGTGTTTTGTCGTGTCCGGCCGATCATCAATGAAGAGCTGGAGAAGGCGTGGGGTTCCAAGTTGGCAGTCAACGTGGTGAACCAGTCCGATTTGGCTGCTATGGATGTTCGGTATGACCGTTTGTCGCCAAGTGAGCCCAATGGAAAAGTGGTCAGCAGTGTCGACATGGAGGCGCTAGCAAATAATAGTTCGTGGAAGGTGTTTACGTTTGATCGAATCTTAGGTCCCGACGAGACGCAGAATGATGTTTTTCGTGAAGTGGAGCCGATCGCGCAGTCCGTTGTGGATGGGTTCAAGGCGTGTATTTTCGCGTACGGACAAACCGGTTCGGGAAAGACGTATACAATGGAAGGTACACCCAGTGATCCCGGTCTGAACTACAAGATCATTAGTCACCTATTTCAGTCGATTCAGCTGCGGGGAGCGATATACAGCTGCGAACGTGACGACAAGGGGCCTGAAGACGACGAAATGAACGGACTGGAAACCGCAACCAAAACATCTGTGTATCACGTGCAAGTGGGTGTGCTGGAAATTTACAACGATTCGGTACGCGACCTATTCAATACGTCCAATAAAGCACTGGACATTCGTCACGATTCTGCGACTGGCGACATTTGCGTTCCCGATCTGACAATGACATCAGTATCGTCTCCTCAGCAGACGATTGACGTGTTGCGGACTGCGCAGTCAAATCGTGTGACTGGTAAAACTAATTCCAACATGCACAGTAGTCGATCACATAGTATTGTGATCGTGCAAATCTCGAAACGCCGACCGGAAAGAAACGATGCTGATAAAGACCCAGCCGACTTCGACGCCGACGAAGAAGGGTGTGGTAAGCTGTACCTTGTGGATCTGGCTGGCTCGGAGAGAGTAAAGAAGAGCAATGTAAGCGGAGACATGCTTCGGGAGGCCGCTCATATCAACAAGTCCCTGTCAGCCTTAGCTGATGTGATGGAGGCTCTGGACAAGAAGATGTCTCACGTTCCATACCGCAACTCGAAACTCACGTATTTGCTCCAGGACGTTCTCAACTCGTCGTGCAAAACAGTGATGATCGTTAATGTTGGTCCGACCATCGAGAATGCTAGCGAGACGTTCCGATCGCTGCAGTTGGCGGAACGCGTGCGCAATATTGTGGTGGGTAGGAACCAAATTGTGAAGAACAAGAAGGACATTTTGTCGGCCAAGAAAGCGTTTGCTGAGCTTCAGTCGTTGAAGCAGCAGATGCAAATTTCCAAGCGAAAGTACATGCAGTCACAGCAATCTGTGGTCGCTCTGGTAAGTCGCTGTCGGTCTTCTTTTAGTTCGGGGAAGCATTTGTTCTCACGCCATGGTTTCGGTGGCTCCCCTTCTCCAGAAACGAGACCAGAAGAACCAGTCGGAAAAGCAGTCGGCAACGCTGCAAAGCCGGCTTAGGGCGTGGGAGACGCAAAACGAAAGCCTGAAGTCTCAAAATGAATCGCTGAAACGGCTCGTCGACGATCTGAGTGACCAGCTGAAGGCTGAGCGGGAGACTAAACAGAAGGAAGCGGAACAATGCGAAGCTGCTCAACGCTTACTCCGACAGCAGAATGCTAAGGCTCGTGTGTCTTCGTCGCAGCAAGAGATGCAGCAGAAGCTGGTGCAAGAACGCGAAGAAGAGATAAAAAAACTGCGGCAATTGTTGACGGAAGCCAGGCGACGAAGCACTTCCTCTCTTATTCCACGGCTGCCGCTATCATCGCCACCCATGAAGAAGTCGAAGAGCGCTCGCCCAACAAGCTTACCTTGCACTGAGCAAGAAGATGATGGTACCAGTGCAACTCGAGGGCCAAGCACGCAAGCGCCTGGTGCCAATCGCACCACAAAGCTGCATGTGACTACTCGTGGGTTAGCGGGATCGCGTTCGCAGCCTGGCGTCCCGTCAAGTAATGGGACCGGGAGACGTCAGAGCCCACAAGTGAGCAAGAGTCCAGCACCAGCGTCAGCGCGGACAACATCTACGTCAAAGCAGGGTACTTGGAAATGATTGGCGAAATGGAGGCCAGAAGAGGGAGCGAACGCATCCAAGGTTATGTAGAGGCGGTAGGGAGATTTGAGGTTAGCTCAGCGGTCGGTCGTAGATCGCTGTCGTGGGTCAATTGGTGAATAAAGAATTTGCAATTTGTCGTGTTTGTGGCTTCAAATGTGATTGTAGGTCGTTGAACCAGACGTTGACAATCCTGCCTTTTACACCCAGATCTAGCAACTATGACTTCGGAAACGTGTTTCCTGCGCTTCCAATTGCGTTCGTACTGGAGGAGGCCGGCATACGTGCATTCGTGTACTCGGCCAAGCTCCGCAGCACTTGCCGCAGCAGACCTTTCTGTTGACTAACATTGTCGAACACGTGCAGCAGCTCAAAGAGAAGATCTTCTTGCACCTCCGTAGCAGCCGGCGACACACTTCCGGTAGTAGGCAGATGAAGGACACGCTCCAGCACTTCACTGATCGCAGGCTTTACAATGTCGTCAAACGCCTTATCCTCTCCACTTGCGTCCTTGTCGTCTTCTTCATGATGCAGATCTCGGCAAGCTACTGTCGAATCGACCGCTAGATGTTTGCGCTCATCTTCGAACATGCCATCAACCTTTTTGTCGTTGTGAATAGTTGTTGCGGCTTCGACGGTGGCTGCAACTTCCGCTTGAGTTTTCAATTCCCGCTGGAGACTTGTCGATGATAACCGAACAGTATCGAAATCCCATGCGCTTCCGACTGACACGTCTCGAGTATGCCCTTTGCCGCTGCCATAGTAGCCATATGCCATTGGCAACGTAGCATCATGCCCTTTCCCCATAGGATGAGGGGGACTGCTGCGACACAATCCGTTCTCGACACGGTCGTTGTAAAGGACGCCATCCTCGCCCTGTACATCTTTGCCGCCTTTTCGGTCGTGCTGCTGGCTATCGAACGCGTTTCGGTCCAGGAGTTTGGTGAGGTGAGATGTAAGCCCCGCGGAGCCGATGAACGGGTGCTGGAGTAGTTCGGACGCAGTCGGTCGATCCTGCGGGGCCTTTTGCAAGCAGCATGACACGAAGTTGACGAATCGGGGCGAGAAATTACCGTCAAGTACAGGCGGGTCCATCGTTGGAATCATGAACAGTACTTTCATTGGGTGAATGCTAACATTGAGAAAACGTGTCAGTACGACGCGTGGGACGGTAGACGTTCTGCGAAAAGGACACCACGTACTCAGCTAGCGGAGGCACGCCTTTCGCCATCTCAATTGCGGTGATACCTAGCGACCAAATGTCCGCCTTGAAATCATATTCAGACTCCTGAATGACTTCAGGTGCCATCCAAAACGGAGTGCCTACTGCCGTGTTGCGCTTTGTCATGGTCTCTGTGATTTGGCCTGTGACGCCGAAATCTGCAAGCTTTACGTGTCCGTCTCCACTCAACAGTACGTTTGCAGCTTTGATGTCGCGGTGAATCTTCTTTTCCAAGTGCAAATACTCCAGACCCTTCAGCAGTTCACGCAGGATAATGGCAATAAAGACCTCGTCTAGAGGTCCTTTACGCATGATATCTAGCACTGAACCACCTGACAGGAACTCCATGATAATCCTACGTCACCGAACAACAACAACAGCAGTAGCAGCACTGTCAGCCCTTGTGTCCTGTATTCTGTACCCCACAGAAGCTGGAAACAGAAGACGAACCACAGCTTCGTGCCCGCAATGAACGAGCCCGAGTACGTCGTGAGCTGGTCGCACGAACACTGAGAGAGTACGTGGATCTCCTGCTCACATGACAGCAGTAAAAGAGTGACTCCCTCACTGATAACAGGGCGAGAGAGGCACACACACACAAAAATAAAGACACATAGGAGCTGAGAACACCGCACCTGCTGCACGTCTTCGATCCCGTCGGCTGCAGACTCGAGGTCGATGATCTTGATGGCAACCACCTCATCCGTCTGTCTATTGCGCCCCTTGAAGACCTCCCCGAAGGCTCCGCCGCCAATGCGCTCGGCGACTTCGTACTGCAGTGTGGGGTCCAAACTGCCGCTCATTGTGCAATCCGCAGCCACAAGTCGTCGTGGAGTCGCAGGCCCGCAGTCGTGCGTGCGGGCGTGGCGACCTCCTCCCCGTTTTATGACGTGCGAGCCATTTCCACCGAGATAGCTCGTCGACAACTACGATTGGTGGATAGCGCATGCAAGCTGCCTTACGAGTGGCTGATATTCACAAGGGCTAATTTCGAGACCAGCTGCTGATACTGCGCTTCAAGACGCTGGTACTCGGTCTCGAGAAAAGCTTTGCGACGATCAGAACTCTCCATCCCGTCCAATTCCTCCACGTGCAAGCGATACAGCCGCTTCTTGACCTCGAGACGAAACTTCTTGCACTGCACGTCGTCGGTCGAATCGACAAATGCAAACTTGCGGGCCTCGTAGCAGGTCTGCACCTGCTTGTGCGTAATCTTGAGCTTCTCCTGCACCGCGTGAATGTCTGCCGTTGTTAACGCGGCCGTACCACGTCCAGTTCCACTTGCGTCGGCGCTCGCATCCGGTGCGAGAGAGAAAAACTCGTGCTCGATGCACTGTTGTAGATCAAGTCGATCTCGAAGCTGTAGCCGTTGCAAAGCGAACCATCACGTTAGCGTCGTGGAGCGAACACACGCTTGTAGGGCTACGTACGCTGGCAAAGGCTGGCACAGGGTCTTCTACAGTCAGTTCGTATACGCGAGGATTGGTCACTGACTGTGCATGAATGCAACGCACGAGACGCTTGGCATGACCTGTACGGCACGTATTCGTCAGGTCTCATCGCGTACAGTCGCTGCAAACGAGCACCTCACCTTGGCGCTGGTGTGTCGGGAAAACAAGAGCTTGACAAATGCGGTGCGTCTCGTTTTGGTCCGGCTTACAATACGCAGCTTTACGTCCAAGAGGATTGCAAAATTTGAAGACAGTGATGTAACCTACCGGGCAGAAATCTTCGCTGCCATCTGCTGTCCGCTCGTAGGTCAAGTAGACTACCCATCGTGGATCTGTGACATCAATTGCGTCTGCACCTGCAACGGAGAGCTCGTGAGAGTGACTCAACACCATGTTCAGTTGTTGTAATGGAGAAGTCCAATCAAACCTTCAATAAACCAGAGCGACAGCGTCTGCAGGTTGGCCAAGAGCTTCTGAGCTGGCTCGTTGTCCTCCAACTCGCACTTGTAGATCTCAAAGTCCCGCTGTCGTGTTAGCTTTGTGCCGTCGTCCACGTACGCCGTGTACGACTCGATGCAACTTCCGGGAGGCACGGTAAAGTCTGCCGCGGCTTTACGCAGTGCCGCTATAAACTCACCTGGTTCTTGGACGCAGTGTTGCGGGAGCGACGGTCTTATCTTTGCAATGACATCATCGGCACTGTACATTCACACACAACACCGTGAGCGTTTGCAACAAAGGCAACCCCTCAGAGCTAAGGCTGCACCCACGTGTCGTCTTTGTCTTTGTATTCAACGTTAAGTAACGCTTCGAAGCTGAACCCACTGAAGACCAACGAGATGCGAAGATCCTCATAGCCGCTAATGATCTCATCGGTACCGAACGCGTGGTACGTGAATTGGGGAGCGAACCACTGGAGTGTCTGCGCTTGAACCTGATCGGCGTCCAAAGCTGCAAGTAGTCGGTAGTGGTCAATACAATGAGCAAAAGTTTGCATACCATATGGTACATACCGATGGAAAGAGATATAGCGTCTGTCGAAGATGTCGTGCGCGCGAAACGAACGCGCTTGACGT
Organism: Hyaloperonospora brassicae; assembly: GCA_947650285.1. NCBI lineage: Eukaryota > Oomycota > Peronosporomycetes > Peronosporales > Peronosporaceae > Hyaloperonospora > Hyaloperonospora brassicae. Next base: position 47,761 of record CANTFL010000151.1, read on the forward strand.
CGGACGTGGGCTCCTCGTTCGTCGGCCGCTTCATTCCTGGTTCAAGTGGCGCCATCGGTGTTGAACCAGCTGATCATTTGTTTGATGAAGTGCACGAGTTTATTTTAGGACGATAAAGCCTGATATGAAACACGTGGGACTATATTCGGCCGGCTCACGTGAACCACCGGTTTTTGGCCGAGTGTCACCGGGCTTTCTATCACAAGCGAGCGTGAGAAGAAGAGCATTATCACATTAGGCGCACTTTGAATGCACTCCACTTTGTATGTTGTGATGACACACATCCGTTGGATCAAAAGTATGCTCGTCACCTAAGCCTTGGGCGAGCAGAAGTCGTACGACGGAATAGTGAATGACTCGATCATAGCGACTCTAAACCAAGCATCGACCATATATGTCGGTATCTTGACCTGTCTCAACGCTACATCTCTTAGCACAAATACTACTACCACCATCTACATGGTGCTTCTACGTTCTTAGCAATCGATCAGTAAACGCTCCTTCCGAATCGACAATAGAAAGCCAAAAATGCGCTCAAGCAGTCATCGTGGAGTCGGCGCGTAATTACAACTAGCCCGGCTGTCCGGTATATTTCATTACGTTTTGTCGTTCAAATCCAGACAAGCGATGTCAGGACTGCGTATGGAAGAATAGGATGTCGACACTACCACAAAAATACGATTTGTGTCACGGATGCAAAGTCCTTGCACTGTTTGCTCGGCGGTGATAATGCAGCACCTAGGTCTACGACATCAGTAGGGCGCTATCAAGCGACTCAGAGAGCGTCGAATAGATGGAAGCGGACGTGTCGGTCACTCAAATCTCAGAAGCAAACAGAACGTTGAGCTTCGCTGCGTGCTGTTTGGTAAACGGCAATTTCTGAAACCCAGCCATACAAACAAGCAGTTGAGTCCAGAAATCTGAATTTGGCTGTGGTTATTCACGTACCCTTTTCGAATGAGAAGGATGGCGGCTGGGAATGGCTTGTGCGACGTGAGGTATAGCAACACTACTGCTGCCGTCGTTGCTGTGTGCTTGAAGCAACCCATTGGAGTTGTTGATTAGTGGTAGGGAAAGATCAGAGAATAGCGAGATGACGGCTGATCTTGCCTGTGCAACAAGAACGTCAACAGAGTGCAACAAGAACGTCAACAGAGTGCAACTGAAGACTAGAAATCTTGATGAGCAGGAGAGAGGTAGAAGCTGCGTCTGCTGCCGACCGAGGCGGGTGGCTCTTATCGTCTGACTGTTTCGTGTTGTCGAGTGCTACGGATGAAGTAATCGTTCGGCATGTCTATGTTGCCTGAACAATGCTACTTTGTTGTGGTGCGTCGCCGCGTGAGCGACAGACACATATACCGATAGTGGCTGCTGAGAAGGCCAACTCATATCTTACAAAGCAGGTTTCGTTACATGCTGGCGTTCACCTTGCGATTCGAGCCACGCGACCCTCGAGTTCACTACCGGATGAATTGCAAATAGAGTGGCTCTGTTTAAACTTTTCAGGCGTCCGCAGCACTCGTGACACGATGGAAAGATACGGCTAGCAGGGCCTCGCCCACCCGACTATCACAAATCTCACGTTGCGCTTTGACAAAACATTCATTATACGCACAGACTGAGTAATTGCTGTGTGTTTAGGTTCGCAATATCGGGGCGGGCATCAAGCATCTCGTCGACCTAAACAACATCATCGCTCAAGCAATTGACCAGTACGTACCATTTGTTCCCACAACAACATGATTTCTAATTGGGGATAGAAAAGATGAAGAACGGCCAAAAATGGCCCACACAATCACGAAGCTAGAAGATTACAAAAAAATGGAAGTCTAAATATTCGTTTTCCAACTATCTAAAATAAATAAATAAATGCATCACATGACCGGAAGTATACTGCACTGAACAATATAATAGAAATTCCACTGCTGATGTATACAATATGAATAAATATGAGGTAGTCAAGAGAGTCATTCACATCCCCGCATCTCGTTACAATTCCGTCTCATGATACGTCAACGAGAACACTTATAAACTGTATATGTAAACAGACATACTACAAGAGTGAGGCGATGTTGACGCTAAAAGCGTGAAACGATAGTGTTTTTCTTTGTTAACGACAAGTGTACGTGACTTCCAACTCCACATCACAGATCTTATAATTTGACATTGTAGTGATGTTTAGCTGTGCTATTGGCGGAACATTTCAAGCAAGCTGACACGAGACAATGCCGTGTTCGGTTGGTACCTACGCAATGCTGTGGGAGGCGTGTAAGCTACGACTCGACGGCGGCATCATACGAAATATGAACATCAAAATCGAGAGGTGGCAAGTTAGTCAAGAGCTGACGAAAGTATTGTGACACGATTACAGGCGGTCACGCGGATGATTGCAAGCACATATAGTAGTTCGCACGCTATCAATACATAATGCTGAGAGAATGGTATAGTCGCCAGAAGAAGCTGCTGATGTTACTAGAAAATTCGGAGCTGGGATTGACATTTCTTGATGGATGATCTGATGATTGATGCAATAATGACATATACAGTGGAGGACATATTGCACATAACGTGTAACGGGGCACCGACGACTACGTACTGGTCAACCACTGCGAAGTTTACTATCACTGACTGTAGTGATAGTCAGTGCCCAGCTAGGTGTAGAACTACACAGATGAAGGTAGAACGACTAAGGTGTAAGACTCTATTCGTAGAAAAAGTAAAACTGTATTAATATAATTAAGTCCTATAACTCTTGAATCTCTGTTTGTACTGACTTGATTATACCGATGTAACTATTTGTATGATGACGTCTACTCACCACCCATTGCGCGCGTCTAGCAGCAATTGGTGGGTTGATGTCATCACGATATCAACCAATGAGTAGACCCTTCGGTCATCTTCAACACTATTATCATGCTATGTGATATCGTTGAAAGAATATTCAACGTAACATTCTTTATTGTCATTTTATCCTTAGTGACAATATCATGTAACGGGCTACCCCGTTACATAACGATAGCAGCTCGGCTTTTCGGTCAACAACGAACAAACATAGCAAAATAATCGAGTGCTCCATTATGCTACATAGTATGGGTCCGCGCTCTTATGCGAGGGCATTGAATAACAATGCTCGCGTCATAGAGTTAGAGCTTTCTGTAACAAAGGAGCTGTCGTATAGAAAAATTGCATGATTTACAACGATGTAGTCTATGCACTCAAATTACTGATCTGACACCGCCCAATGTCCGGAAATGCTTTTTCCCTATTATGTTATGCGATACCGACAGATCACAATTAGAGCGTCAACACACAATTTCATTCTTGTAAAATGAAAAGGACTGTATGCAATGGGGCACCGATCGCTACGTACTGAACTACCAGAACGGAGCCAACTCTCACTGACAGCCTTCAGTGCCCTGATACCTTTATACACTTTACAGAGAAAGGCAAACATCTAAGACTTTACTTGTAGTAAAATAAAAATTGCTATTGTTATACTATTATCGAATATAATTAAGTTCAATATCTCTCGTGTTGGATTTGTCCTAACTTAATCATATTCATGGAACTAAATGTATGATGACGTCTAATCAGCAGCGATCGTTGGATTAATAAAAACAAAATATCAACCAATGAGTAGAACCTTAGATCACAGCAACAATATCACTGAATTTAGTTATGGTCTAGTGAGAATATTTGACATAATATTCTTCATTACCATTTCTCATAAGGGTAATTTCATGTAACGGGTTACCCCGATACATCACCTCACATAACGGATGGTCAATTTATGACTATCTCAACGTAGTGGCAACCCGTTGGACACCATTGAGACAGGGAGAGCTTGCATCGTCAGATCCAATCACACCTGACCTTGCCTCGCATAGTTGACATGTCTATGCGGGGAGACTCAAAGACGGCACATCATGTTGCTGCGCAAGCATCCGAGGCAGACGTTTCGTCTTCTGCTGCTTTTTCTCTTCCTGCAGCACCTGTTGCTGCAGGCGCACGTGGTAACACACGACGTACACACGATGACTCCGAGGTAAAGGTCATTTACTCTGGCGAGTCAGACTTGTCTGAATCGGGATAGGCCTCAGAGGAACCCGGGTCACCCGTAATGTCTCAATATGAGTCTTCATCAAAGACTCTGCCGAACGAGCGGACTCGCTACTTGCGTCAAAGTCTGTTCAGTATGGATAATGGATATGACGATGGTGAGTATATATACTCATCATCACAGCCAGATCGTGCATCTTCGCACGAGCGTGTCGACGATGGCGCGAGCCATCGTCAATTTGAAGAACTTAGTACCGACGTTGGTACCACATTGAGGGGTGATGAGATTGAGCCGTGTCTCTTGCCCGAACTCCTTATCAATAGTTTGCCGCACGAGTCATGCCATCACCATCGAATACCAACATTCGATGCAAGTGAGCTTCTTAGATTGATCTCCAGCGCGGTCAACTCTCGCGCTGAAGAAGACTACTATCCAAATGCTTTTCTCAAGCATCGACGGTACAACATTAACCAAAAACGTGACAAGAACTCGCTTTTGGCGGCGTGCAACGCGTTCGTTCAAAATGTGAAAATGTTTTGGACGTAAATCGTGGCTCCAAAGCCTCGATGCGGTACGCATCAAGTTTGAGAAACGAACATCAAATGTTGTAAGGCATCGGTTATCGTGTGAGGCAGGCATTCGTTTCCTCACATGGGGTACCCTTGTACGAGTTGTGTTGACAACTCGCAGCTTACTCAGAAGGGAATTGTATTTTCTGATTTCGCCCTGAGTTAGGGATCACATCTCGGCTGAGACGCTTAGCGCAATTGCGAACTTGTAATCCTTCTACAAGCACCAAAATAGCGTGTGTACCGATGAGCCCGATGACTCATCAGATTTGCCTCGTCATACTGTTGGACGAGACCCTCAACATCAACCATCAGATGGGATCTAGGTTCCCAATTTTGATACGAGGGTAGATACCCCCGACGGTGAACAAGTTAGAGTTCTTCACGCGTTTTCTCGTAATACGCCCCACGTGAAAGTGTCGGACACTTTGAGAGACCAGTAGCGGCTCTGGTGGAGGCGGATAGACCAGGTCCGACTCAGCCGCCGGGCCTGCAGGATATCTTTGACCGCTATGAGCGCGTCCTGACTGATTTGAGGGAGGACGTGGAGCACGAGTACCTCCTTCGACATGATTTGATGGATACTTTGCATCTTCATCGTGACGATCGTGAGAACTACCGGTAGAACTTTACGTTCGCTCAACTTGAGAATGAACACGAGCGTCGTCTTTAGTGAAACGAAATAGTGGAGGCTCTTCGCAAATATGCGCTGCTGAGGAATCCACTAGAAAGTTTGGTCCGTGATCATAATTAATTGTTGAGGATTCTTAAGCGTGATGGCTATCTCCGTTCTCGAAAGAGAGCTCGTATTCATAGTACGGGCGGAGAAGGCCAAGATAAAACTTAGGATGCGTGCGCATTCTACGAAGCAACTTGATCGTGTATGCATTGTCTTGTAGGTGCCATACGCATAAGGAATCAATGCATTTCGGCAGTAATTTACTACTGTCTATATTAGTGACTGCGTGTTTAGGTAGGTTTACCGTAGTCAGTAGTAATAGGTTGTGGACCTTATATGAAAAAAATATTGGCTCTTTCATTCTTGTCTGCGTTCCGATCTGACGGTCCACCACGTTGGCGATGTAGTCCTGAACGAAACGGATAACGAATCAGCAGATAACTTCCTACTGACCTGCTATTGTGGTGCCCATTGCCCCTGGTGCGCACTTCCAAGAGGTGATTCTCTCCGTCAGTACGATTGTGATCGTACTCGTTGGCATAGCCATTGATGCTGCTGAATATACCAGCATCGTCATAACTTTCTGATGAAGCAGTAGCTTCATCGCTACTGCTAATCTCGTCTTCTCCGATGTCGACATGGTCGACATCAGCATCAAACATATCGAAGTGTGCGGTAACGCGTGATGAGTAAAATCCAAAACGATTTTTGTTTGAGCGCGTACCTCTCCCCCTCAGCCAAGAGTCACTCTTTATCAGGGCGGGCATACGTGGGTGGCGTAAGCCATTTACGTAAAGCGGTGTATGAGTTGTAGACGCATGTAAGGAGTTGTTGATTGTAAATTCGACCATCGGTTGGATTCATTCCAGCTCGAAAATGAGTAGGCGTATCCTTGAAGAATTTCTCCAAAGAAGCGGTTGGCACGTTTTGTCTGACCGTCATTTTCATGATGATCAGAAGTTGACATCTCCAAACTTTTTCTCAATGTGCGAAACAAAAATTGCCAAGAATTCGCCATGAACCGAGGGCCTCGATCCGAGACCAGTTCACAGGGTAACTCGTGGAGCCTAAACACTTTGTCAATGAAGATACGCGCACATCACTGTGCAGTGATCTATTCGGAAACTGCAGCAAGATGTACCATCTTGCTGAATCGATCCAAAAACACAAGAATATTATTATCCTTGCGATCTTCATCGGGAAGATCGAAGACGCGGTCCATTGAAACGGACTCCTAACACTATGTCGGGACCGGCAGAGGTTATAATGGCGCGCGGGATGAAGAACTAGGCTTCACCCACTGACATACCTCGCAAGAACGTATGGACTTGCGTACGAACTGATACTGTTGCGGCAGTAAAAGTCGCGGATAACCGTGATATAAGTCTTTTCACGTCCGCGATGCCCACCTGTTGGCCCATAATGACAATGAAGCATGATGCGCAACCTCAAATCATCACTGGCGGGAACGACGACACGAGTCGTGTCGTCGGCAACGGCTGTATAGTACAGCAACCCGTTGTGAGTCGTATACCGATTCAATGAGGAACGGTGTAGTGCCTTCAAATATTCCAAATAATTACGAGATGAATCCGTAAGGTGATACATCAAGCGCAGGAGATCCTTGTCTCTTGTGTATGCCTTTCTCACGTCGTCGAGTAACATCGACGCTGACAAACTAACTGATAAAGTCGCAACAGCGGGCTTGGCATCACTGTTGACTGGCGCGGTAGTCTCGACATCAGGCCGACGCGAGAGAGAATCAGCAACGACGTCTATTTGCCCTGATTTATAATTCACGGAGATGTTATACTCCGCGAAGAAATAAAGCCACCTCGCCATTCTCTGCGAGGGATGTGGACTGTTTACTGCCGAGCGTGAAGATGCACGGCTATACATGGTCTTTCGTCTAGGAGATAAACGTGGATCTTAGCCAGAGCATATTGCATGGCAAGTCGTTCCTTGCAAAGCACTGAATGGTTGCGTTCGGCTTGTTGTAAATGACGCGATTGATATTAGACGACGCGCTCTACGCTATCTGTGTCCTACTTCATCAACGCACAGCCAATTGCGTAATCGCTGGCGTCACAGACCACATGAAATGATCTTTCCTGGTCTGCAATCGCCAATATGGAAGATTGCATCAAGCGCTGCTTAATACTTTCGTAGGAACGCTGACAGTCAGCGTTACATGACCACTCACATTTTTTTTGAGCGAACAAGAAAGATGAGCGGCCATCTCGGCGTAGTCGCGCGAGTATTTGTGCAAGTACCCCGCTAGGCCAAGGAGCTTACGAAGTCCCTTGACATCGACTGGTACGGGCCAGTCGGTGATCACCTTGATCTTTTATCAGGGAGTACACCGTGCTTACCAACGATGAATCCAAGAAGTGGTATTTCACAGGCCGCATTATACACTTCTTGAGGTCGGCGTACAACTTAAGCTCGCGAATAAGTCGAAGAACCTGATGAACGTGTGTTCTGTGAGCGTCAATGTCCGTCTTTCCGTCCATAGCCCGGATATGGACGAACAAATCGTCGAAGTAGCTCGGTGCGAAATGCCGCACCAATCTTAACAGATTCGTGATACACCTGTTGAGCATTTCAGGGGAGTTACTCAGCCCCTGTGGCATCACTAGCCACCTCCACATCATACCTCTGGAAGTGCTTACTGCCGTGTGCGGGATGTTCCGTTCACGCCCGAGGATCTGATAGAATCCATCCATCAGATCTAAGGGCGAGAAGATGGAAATCTTTGACATACCACCAGTGATTATGTCCTACCTCGGTATCAGTGTCTGAGCCGGTACCGTTGCACCATTCGACTTGTTGAACGCATGCACAATCCGCCTCCATTCTATGGCTTTTCTCACACAGAAGGAAGGAGAGCTGTGAGATAAAGTTGATTTCCTCACATGACCCTCATCCAAGCGATCAGTAAAGAACTTGTCGATCGCTAGTACTTGTTCGCGAGGCAGTGGCCACTGCTTCATAACATAATGATTAGAGCCCGGTTTAAGCTCTATTTCGTGTCAAGTGCCTTTAGTTTTAGGCAATTCCCACCTTAAGGATTCAGGGAACACATCCTTGAATATAATCAAATACTTATACAAAGGGTTTGCCTGGAGCGACTCCCAGGATTGAGACGTGTATCGATCAACCCGAGTCTTCTCATTGATGACACTTTTGTCTATCGATTAGCCGCAGAAAACCCGTTAGTTCTCAGCAAATACCATTGCTGAACGAATATCGGTGACGTACTCGTCCTCTGCGACGCGTACACAGATCTGCTTGATTTTGCCACTAAGCAGATCACGTAAGAACCGTTGGCAATTTTTTGATCTCCAAAGTTAACTTCGGAAGCGCAAAGAGATCAAGCGTATCACCGCTAAAGCTTCATCCGTCATCGACTAAGACGTTAAATGTCTCAATCGCTTCCTAAGAAATGACATCCACAGATTGACGTGGGATCTTCCCCCAGCAAATACCGCTTGAGAAATTACTTTGTTTAGTACGTGGTGAATCTTTTCCTCTACGTCTTCTGACTATGGTTGCGCAACCACTGTCAGGCAACCATCGTCTACGGTCGACTGTATAGTCTACCTAGGATCACCTTGTTGCCGTATCTCGGCAACCGGTATCTTCTCTCCTAAATGATGCCTACCTGGCATGCATCCATGCCCCGGTCCACTCGACTTCTTCGAGCGGTGAAGCTTCGGCGTCAAATGGACACTTTCTTAGTCGCCGGGGGCTTTCTCTACAGTGCAGTGATCAACTACACTGCGATCTTGTACGGCCGTACTAACGACCGTACCACAAGTGAGGCCATCGCACTCACTCTTAGTACACCCAAACGCTTGTGAGCGTTACAAGACGTCCACCAGATGGCCATTTGATGAACAAGCGGCAGGAATCTTGATGGATCGATGCTGCCAGCTCACACTTTGCTAGTACCTTCTTCTTATCCAAGACCATCTTAGGATGACGTCAATCTTGTCATCCAGATCCAGTACAATGAAATCATCATCGTACTGTTCGTTTTCTAACGTGAAGTGAATTCCGACTACTCGTTTCTCTACGAAAATTGATGCGCCCATCGATAGGTGAACCGTCATCTACGTTGGAGGAATTTCTCGCTCAACAAAGTTGAGTCTTCCAGCTTCTAATGACTACCCAACCTATACATTTTTGGTGCATAATACAATAAAAAGAAGCCAATAGAACATTCCATAAATGACATAACGTAGATTGATTCTAAGGAGTCGATACAATTGCAACTTGCGCTTCTAAAAATGAGGACTTGAAATGAGGAGTAGCTAAATGCTTTATATATCTATTTCACCACCAGCGATGCCCACATATAAGCCTCGCCGTTACGTGAAGCACAATCTTACAGTATTTTACATAATTATGTATGGTAATATGTCGCGAATGAGTTTCTCGTGTATTCTCAAATCGTACTACGTCACACAGAAGACAATATGCATTGCGCGGAGATAACGTAGCTTTTTCAGGGACAAATATGCGGTGGCTCATGCACACAAAGTACAAGAAATGACCCACATATAAATGGCAATATCACGTCTTCGGACCCATTGCTCAATTCTGGCGACCACACACGCACACAAACAAAAACGAATCAGTCTTTTCTTAAAAACAAGAGGAGATACTCAAGCACGTGTGCCAATCACCTACATGTAACGGGATATAGCAGGAGCGTACTGATAGCAGTACGGAACAACGCTCACTAAAATCAGCGATAATCAGTGCCCTTTCACCTTACTTACACGTTACAGAGGAAGGCAACTACTGAAACGATTATGGTTAGTAGCAGTAAAAGTAAATGAAGTACAATTAAGCCCTAAATCGCCTCTTTGTTAATTAGTCCTAACTTTATTATGTCAATATGAAAACATACAATGTGATGTCTTCTCCCTCCTGATTGCGCGCGTCAAGCAGCGTTGGTGTGTTAAGATCATTTTTTCTAGATCAACCAATGAAAAGTGTTGTATGTTTGTAACCAAATCTTATGTATGACGATATCATGTAGCAAGTTTGCCCGTTGCACTACGTGTTTTTTGCATCGAGCGCGCCACTTTTCGCAAGGATCCGTAAACTATCTCGAGCGCTGCGACCCTCTCATATAATAATTGCTCTTTATCAATTCGGAAAGTAATCTCGGTACTACCATTTTCGGTAATCGCTGCGGTACACCGACCACGTCGGAACAGACGTCGTTTGCCTTGTGGTCGCAAAGACAGTACCGATGCACGCAGCAGCACAAGTACGTCACTCGTCAACTTCCCACATGATTTGCGCCAACCAGAACGATGTAAAAAACGCCACGACGAGCACACCGCGCTGCGTCGCCCACTGGGCGCACACGCAGGAGCAAGTGCTGTACGCCGTCTATCTACTGGCAGTGCTCGTGCTGTTCTCTCTGCTGTGGACACTCGCGTCGAAACGCCAGCGCAAATCGCTGCGGAAGGGCGAAATCGGTTTCTCGCTCAAGTGCCGCCGATGGGCGCGCACGTCCCGCACGGCCGCTATCATTGTGAGGAATTACATTGTGTGTGTATAGTGGCAGCTCATGTTGTGGCCACTGAGTGACCTCTTTGTTTTGCTGTGGAAAGCGCAGAATCGACCTGTCCAGTTGCTCGTGTCGTGCGCCATTTTGGGCCTCACAATGTCCAGACTTGACTCGTACGACGTCACGGAGTGGTCGTACTACACGGTGCTAGGACTCTACGCGGTGGCTGTTGTGGATGACGTCGTGCGATTCCTCGCGTCCAGGTACAAGCTCACCTTTTGCTTCTCGCCCGTCACGCTACTGGAGCTGCTATGCCTGGCGTCCAACTTTGACGTGGGCTTTGGCTCGGTAAAGGTTATTGGGGGTGTGCCGACACGGACGTATCTAGACTTCTCGGTCATGCGGCCTGTGTTTATACTGAGGAGCTACTTGGAGATGGAGAAACATGTGCCCCGATCGACGAAGGGCTGGATGATGGTCAGACTCGGGATCAAGATGATGCTCATGATCATGGTCGGCGCGTCAATCATGTTTTTCCTAGAGACGCTCGGCGAACTACCATTTTTTACCGACAATGGGTTTGCGCATTTGTATAGCTGCAGTGATGGGTCGGTCACGAGGCACGAGTCAGCGGAGTGCTCGGAGTCATCGTGGTCGGTCATGTTTGCCTTTTACTTTACGGTGGTGGTACGTGGTCTGAAATTGTCATCGTGTTGCACTAGCTTGTTTGTTAAGTCTTTCGCTAACGATCGTAACAATTCTTGCAGACGCTTGGTACCGTCGGCTATGGCGACAACGCGCCTCAAACAGTACCCAGCAGACTGTTGGCTATCATGTTTATCGTCATGGGAATCATCTTGTTTTCGATGGAAATTGACAACCTCACTAGCTTGTACAACTTGCGTCGGATCGGGAACCCGCCCTATGTTGCGAAGCCTGACGCCATCCATGTGCTTATAATTGGCAACCCATCGTATGCCCAGCTCTCGGCTATTCTCCAAGAGCTTTTCCATGCTGACCATTTGAGCGATACTGATACACGGCGACTCGGTGCTGTTATCCTAGGGGAGCGCAAGGCCCGCTTCGTGAAGCCGCTTATTGCGAAGCTGAAAGCTGACCCCATCTACACATCGCGTGTAACATACGTCGCTGGTGACGCTACCCGCATAGAAGACCTAAAGCGGTCCCTTGCTCGCGATGCCATAGCAGTGTTTGTGTTTCCGGATAAACTGGCGAGTGACGCCGCAAACGAAGACGCGAGGAACATAATGCGCGTTCTAGCAACTAGACGTTATGTTGGGTGAGTATCGTTATCGATAGCATCACTATGTTTGCCGCAGTCATCGCGAGCTAACATTCGTGTTACTAATAGGCCATCCGTGCGCATTTTGGTGATGGTTCTTCGTGGGGAGAGTGGCCGGCACGTGCTAGCTGCGGGTGTACACCCAGACGACATCATATGCGAAAACGTTGTCAAGATGGGCTTGATCGCTCAAAGCACCGTCTCGAATGGCGTTTCTACGATGCTGGCGAATTTGGGATCAAGCTTTTCTGTTGACATAAGCAAAGAATCTTCTCTGCCCTCTGTTGTTGCGAGCGGTGAACTGAATGGCTACGACAGCTTGGCAACTGGTGTCGTTGAAATGGATTCGTCTGGGCGCAGCTGGATGGGAGAATATTATGCCGGTGCAGCAAAAGAAATGTACTTAATCCGTTTGTCAAAGGTGTGTGAGTGCATGACTGAGGTTGTTGTATGTTTTTGTAATCTTCTGCTGACAGCTTGTTTTCTTTGTGGCGTTTCTGGTGACAGAAGTACGCAGGACTGACCTTTTCTGAAGGGGCAACTCGAATTTTCGAAGAAACGCTAGGTACGGTGGTGCTCATCGGTGTGGAGGTCGAGTTTTCCGAGGAGGACGCATTGTTCCACAGCAGCTCCGAGTCTCGTGTGCTGTTGAATCCTGGCAACAGTCTGCTTTTGACCGAGTTGATTCAGTGTTATTGCATCGCCGACGACATGGACCACGTTTTTCACCACAAGGTTTGCGTGGATGAGGTCAGTCTAGAAGAGATGCGGCGACCAGTCGACTCTTCGACGTCCGTGAACCCGGCTGGGGATATGTTTCAGCCGATGCTTTCTCCTGGCCCCGAAGGAGACATCTTTTGCGACGAGCTAAAAAGTGTGAATGCTTACACGGCATACACGACTCCGAACTATGCGTCCATGAAGCACCACAGCCCAGTACGTTATTATCCACCTCCCTGACGGTTCCTAGCGACATCGTGACCTAATGTTTACTTTTTTTGGTAGGTGTCAACCTCGAGAACTGGATTGCTTGTTCTGGTGCGAAGATCATTCTACTTTGGTGTAGCTGCACTTCGGTTGTCTAACTCTCTTCTGAATGCTTGTGCAACGCAGGACCGTTCACTGGAGACAACTATTCTGAGGATCAAAAATGCAAACCGAACGATTGCCAGTGACAATCCTTACGAAACCCTACAAGCTTACGCCTGTTCACACGGTGGCGTGAATGAAAATGCGTCATTTGTGGCACCACACGAGAGGCTTAGTGCTCCACCTCTTGCTATCCTGTTGCATCCCGAGCACATCGTCATCTGCAGCTTTCTGGGTAAAGAATCAGCGGAAACTCTCCAATGGCTCATTAGGCCTCTCCGCAGCCCGTACGCCAGCGGTCATCCTCCGGTCACGATTTTAGATACTGCAGAGCCGTCGGACCTGTTGACGAGCATGTTGCTCGCCTTTGAGAATGTGGTATGTGCTCGTGTTGTGCGTGGCAGTGGTCGCTGCTAACTTGACTGATGTTTGTACGCAGTTTTACGTACGCGGAAGCCCCATTGTTTATTCAGACTTGCAGCGCGCTGGTGCCAAGGCAGCAGCTGCGGTCATGGTACTTGGGAAACGGTCAGAAAGGGCAAGTTTGTCTGCATCCGTCTCTGACGCTGAGCTGGAGTCCAGTATGAATGATGCGGAGGCGATTTTTGCGACGATGTTGGTGGAACTCAAGATGGACCTTTCGAAAATTTTCACTATCACCGAGCTTGCCGACGAAGCCAACTCAAAGTTTATGGGTACGTCGTTTCAGTCTAAGAAGGTACAGACGGTGACGTCGACTGGCAACAACATAAGGCGCGGAGTTGCAGTGGATGTTTCTGGTACAGAGCTGTTCAAGTTGTGGAATAACATTCTGCAGCATGACGTATCAGGGCAGATGTCGAAGAAGGAGATTTTCGGCCTTCCTTTGTATATGTCGGGTCGGGTCCTGCACCCACAGCTATGCGAAAACATTGTTGTACAGACGTACTTCAACCCGTCAATCCACAAGATTATTCGTCAACTGGTCGGGGGCCCCCGCTGCACCGGTGTGATTCACACCTTTTCGATCCCGCATCTACTTCGGGTACGCTATGTACCTTCGCCGTGTTTTGAGATATCGCTAGTATGCTTACAACATGTCGGTTGTCTGTTGTTGTAGGAAGAGTGCACATACTCCGACGTCTTCCGCTCGTTCGCCGTGTCATCGTATTCAGGTATTTGCATCGGTATTTACCGCCTGTCAACACAAACGATTGGATTGTCGGGTCATGTTGAACTGCCCATCGTCATTACGACTCCGAAAGCTGATCTCAAACTTATGAAGAGCGATCGAGTTTTTGTTTTGATTGGAGTTCATACGCTAGAGCGTGCGGCCACGAAGATTCAGCATCAGTATCGACGGTACAAAGAGACCTCGATCTAGTGATGAAGGAGGAAGTGAATAAGAGGACAGAGCATGCCGACGGGCAAGATGAGCTAGCAGATGACTTCTATTGTTGCGTTGAAGCTTATCACGAACACATCACGACTTGCGACTTTTTTTCGTGCCTGACTGCTTGCTTCCCTTTGAGCGATTGGGAGCGTGTTGCTTACGCTTTTGATTGTTGTTGTCCCTGTGGCGATTGCTGGCGTCCTTGTAGTTGCTAATGCTCGCGGCGCCCGTGCTGCCACTAAATCCCTTCCGCTTTTTCTTCTTCTTAGAACCTAGCATATCGTCTAGCGAGGGCGTCAGCAGCAAGTATACCTTCTCAAGGATATCTGCGGTAACTGGCTCAATCGTATCACGGCACCCGTCATCGTCAGGCACGGCTGCCCCCTCGTCTTCATCTGGAAGCCGCGCTTGTCCTCCAGGCACGAAAACAAACGTCTGCGAATCCCAGATGGGGAACGAGCCTTTTGAGAGTACCTTCTTGTTCGTGTATCCCGGGTACAAGCACCGATCAAAGATTATGGACCGCTTGTGGCAAAGGTGATTGGTCTTGGCAATGTTCTCGATGCCCCATTGACCGAAAGGTGCCTTCGTTTTGTGCGTGACATGTACTTCCCCAGTAGCCGTCAGCACGTGACCCACGTGACTAAAGAAATCGTGCAACAGCTTCTTGTTACTTTCCATCTCGTCGTTCTGTCCGTCTTTTCCGTCCAGTGCCCGGACGCACGGGAAGTTCCAAATGACGCGGTCAAACTGGCCCAATGCTTTCAGTTGCTCAGCGTCCGTTGCATCGACTTCGTGCTTCACCGTCACATGAGACATTGCAGAAAGCTCAGCAAGTATCGTTTCCCCTTCCGGGTACGTCTCGACTATCGACGTCCTGCTCTCGTGCGACGTAGCGACAAACTCCACGCCAGAGTCGACACCCAGTGCTCTGGCGAGCGCCAACGAGTACGAAAAGTTGCCGTCTCCCACTGTCAAGATCCGTCTTAACTTCGACGCATCGTACAGACCGATGCAGTGTTTTTCAGCTTGCGCTGACGGCGGCGCTGGAACGTTTCGGTCCTTTGCGGCAGCGTCAGTCGTCGTCTTCGGTCCCATGCGCGGACACATCTCGGGACGCACGTTTGGCAGCGAGCCAGGGCGGCTGTGCAGCACGATCTTGTAGCAGCAGGCGACGCAGCGCTGGAGGGCGCAGCGAAGCGTATCGCGGTGCACGCATAGCAAGTGCAGGTCGCGCGCTTGCGGTTCGCTCTCGTCATCGGCCATGGCTGATTGATTGGCATTGCGTTGGCGCGTGGGTCCCCCGCGGAAGTGACACTGCGCCACACCACGTCCACACGACCCACTCCGCCACACCATGTCCACACGACCCAAGTCCTCCTCTTTTTAGTGACGTCGCTGGGCCCATTTAGAAATCAATCCATTCTTCTTAGAAATTCCACTCCACGCAAGAGGGAGAAAAGGGCACGCGCGCATCAAATTGAGCAGCAGCAGTCGCAGCAGCAGCAGCAGTAGCACTTCTAGGGGCGCCATGGACCAATTGATTCCCATCATCAACAAGCTGCAGGACGTGTTCAGTGCCATTGGGCAGTCTCCGATCAACTTGCCGCAGATCGTCGTCATTGGCAGCCAGAGCAGCGGCAAGTCGTCCGTTCTGGAGAACATTGTGGGCAAAGACTTTTTGCCGCGTGGCTCGGGCATCGTGACGCGTCGCCCTCTCATTTTGCAGCTTTACAACTCGTCAACAAGTGGCGGGCAGGAGGAGGAGGAAGAGGGAGCGGCTGCTGAGGGGGCCGAGGAGTGGGGCGAGTTTCTGCACGTCCCCGGGCGCAAGTTTACGGACTTTCACGAGATCCGTCAAGAGATTGAGAAGGAAACGGACCGCATCACGGGCACGAACAAGGGCATTAGCAACAAGAGCATCAACCTTAAGGTCTTTTCTCCGCATGTGCTGAACCTCACGCTCGTGGACCTGCCGGGGATCACGAAAGTGCCGGTGGGCGACCAACCCGTGGACATTGAAGAGCAGATCCGAGACATGTGCACAGCGTTCATTTCGAACCCCAACTCGATCATTCTGGCTGTCACGTCGGCGAATACGGACTTGGCCAACAGTGACGCGCTCAAGATGGCGCGGGAGATTGACCCGGACGGACAACGCACCATTGGCGTGCTCACGAAACTAGACCTGATGGATGATGGTACCGATGCCATGGACATGCTACAGGGACGTGTGATTCCGCTCAAGAGAGGGTACGTGGGCGTAGTGAATCGCAGTCAAGCGGACATCAACTCCCAGCTCTCGATTCGTGACTCGTTGTCGAAAGAGCAGAAGTTTTTCAAGACGCACCCGGCGTACCGAGCCATCGCGTCGAGAATGGGCACGCAGTATTTGTCCAAGACGCTGAATACGATCTTGATGCATCACATTCGAGACTGCCTTCCGGACATCAAATCGAAGATTACCAGCATGGTCACTGATCTGGATCAGGAGCTTGGTGAGATGGGGTCCCCCACGGAGCAGATGACGGCTACTGAAATGGGCGGCTGTTTGCTGAATCTGCTGTCGCACTTTTCGAGCAATTTTACGAACTCCCTGGACGGACGCAACCACCAGCTCGTGGAAATGGACGAGCTGTACGGCGGCGCGCGCATCAGTTACATTTTCAACGAGATCTTTTCCAAGTCTCTACGAGAAGTGAATCCTTTTGACGGACTGAGTGACGAGGACATACGTACTACCATTCGCAACGCCAACGGCCCGCGCCAGGCGCTGTTCGTTCCTGAAGTTTCGTTTGAGCTGCTGGCGAAGCGTCAGATCAGCCGTTTGGAGCAACCTGGCTTGCAGTGTGTGGACCTTGTGTTTGACGAGCTGCAGCGTGTGACGTCACAGTGTGAGACAATCGAGCTGTCGCGCTTCCCTGAACTGCGTGACCGCGTTATGGAAGTCGTGAACGGCATGTTGCGAGCGTCGTTGGTTCCGACGCAAGCGATGATTCAGAACCTCATCCAGATCGAGCTGGCTTACGTGAACACAAACCACCCTGACTTTATTGGTGGCAGCCGTGCAGTGGCCCAATTGATGGAAAAAATGCAGCGTGAAACAATGGCATCAGCTGGGGCACCGACCAACAACAGCATGGCAAATCAGGACCCGCGGCGTCCAGGACAGGCATCAAAGCAGAACGCAGCTTCTGCGCCTGCAGTAGAGGAGAAGCAGGATGGAACTGGTCTCCCGTCGTTGTTTGGAAGTGGCCGCAAGAAAAGTAGTGCAGAGACGCAAGTGAGCTCGAAGCCGGCGGTTGTGAAGCTTCCTCAGGTACCAGTGAGCATGCGACAAGGCGACGACCCCACTGACCGGGAACGCATTGAGACGGAAATCATCAAAAGTCTGCTCGCGTCTTACTTTGACATTGTGCGGAAAAACTTTCTGGACTTGGTGCCGAAAGCCATCATGTGCTTCATGGTGGGACGCTCGAAGGAGAACATTCAGAACGAGTTGGTTTCGTCCCTGTACCGCGAGGACAAGTTGTACGAGCTCCTGGCGGAGACAGGCGACATTGCGGTGCGACGCTCCAACTGTGATGAGATGCGGACGCTACTGCAGCGTGCTCTAGAAATCGTGAACGAAGTTCGCGACTTCAATACGTTCAAGTGAATCCAGGCAAGCGTTTTAGGCACTGAGGAAAATTGAGGCGGCCACTAACGCAGCAGTTGTTGACTTGTGTCAGGTTGAGCAGCTTTGCTGGTCATATCGTCATTCCAGGCGGCATACATGGAGCAATAACGTCATATGTTTTTTGCTACGTTGAGTACCGTCAATCTTGTTCGTGTGCTTGAGTGATCGAATTGCTCACGACGCCGGGGTGCACGCACTCCCACTGTAGAAGGTGAATAGTTCTCATTATCACGATCACGACACATTACTCAGTCACCCCATCATCGGTGAGATATCCAGTACGAACCCTGCGCTATCACACTTTGATCCTGCGCTATCACACTTCGCATTCTCAACTACAGCTCGTCCGACTCCTCGTCAGTTGAGGAACGACTATTTGCAAGCATTTGCTTTTGGCGCCAGAGGTCATTATCGCAGATGAAGCAGTACCCTGGGCATTCTTGAAATCGCGTCGATCTCATCGTTGCAAACGGATTCCGGCTCCTTGTCCGCCTATAGGGCTGCGTGGAGTCACACGTTGTTGTCTCCTCAAGGCACTACAGCTCTGAACAACTCGAGCGCACTTCAGCTCTCGTCATTTCCTTATCCAACGAATAGTCCGCGACCTTCCGAGCGCACTGCATGTTTTTGTGGATGCGTATGACTATAAACTTGCTCAGCATACACGACAATTTGGACATGTGGTATCGTATCGTTGACCGCTATCGTTGCTCCGAAACGAGTCTCGATGACGGATGGTACATTTGGATGCGTTGCGGTTATCAAAGTCATGTATAATTATTGTAACGGGGCAGCCCGTTACATGATATTGTCACTTAAGGAAAGTGACAATAAAGAATATAAGATGGATATTCTTTAAACAATATCACCAAAGTGGTGATATTGAAGGGTCGACCAAAGGGTCTGTTCATTGGTTGATATCGTGATGATATCAACCCACCAATCGCCGCAAGACGCGCGCAATGAGTGGTGACGAGACGTCACCATACATGCAGTTATATTAGTATAATTGAATTAAGTCAAACGAAGAGACAGTAGTTTAAAGACTTAATTTATTAATATAACAGTTCTACTTTTACCCTACCTACGCTTCCTCGCTCGCCACGTGTACGTCCGTCGGGGCACCCAAATCCCTTGCGTTAAGTTACGCAAGGGTGTGCCCCGTTACACCTGGTAGCACTTTGTAGTCCTTCCAAGGACCACATCATCCAACATGAACATGTTGGATGAAGAAGACACCTTTCACGCCACGCGTGAAGGGTTTACCCATTTGAGTGACATCGAATGGGGTGCGGTAGAACGAATGAGTTCTACCGTAGGCGAACTCGTCGTCAGCACCATGTTGGAGTCTCTAGACAGAGACCAACAACATTCTGCTATCGCCAAGTTCATTCACAATGAACTTGCTCTCGAGAGGGAGAAAGTAGCCTTGCTTCACCAGCAAGGCTCTCAACAGGCCGAGCAGTTGAGAGAACTCGGTGCTCAACAGACGGAGCTGTTGAGACAGCAGCAATTCCATGCTGCTGTGGGCGGGACGGCGCATGCGCGTCGTCCCGAAGTGATGAAAGTCGACATCTCCAAGTACAGTGGAGTCCCGGAGGACTCCCTGTTACTATGGTTTGTCGAACTCGACAGAGCCCTAAGGGCTCGTCGCGTCGAAGATGAGCAAATGAAACTCACATTTGCTCAGACCCACTTGGCAGGGCGTGCCAAAACTTGGTCCCTGGGACTCGAGAGTAGCGACCCAAATGTGTTTAGGTCGCTAGATGACTTCAAGTCCCGGCTCAGACAAACGTTTGAGCCGCCACGTGCTGAGTTCAGGGCTCGTTCAGAGCTCCTGAAACTCAAGCAGGGTAAGCGTGATGTGCACGCTTACGCACAACATATACGACTCCTTGCGAGTAGTATAACTGCAAACCCAGTTCATGAACACACGTTGATTACGGTGTTCATGCAAGGGCTCGCAGAAGGGCCCGTCAGGAGCCACCTGTTCCGCCTTGAGCTGAATACGCTTGAAGAAGCGATATCAGCCGCGGAACAGGAAGACTTTAGCATGAGACAGGCTCATGCTAGCTCAAACTCTTACCGTCCACCGAGACGACAAGAGATCGGAGGTCCAGAACCAATGGACCTCTGTTATGTTGAGAGCGAGAGACCTCGCTCTACAAGCAACAAGCGATTGCAGAGGTGCAATCGCTGTCAGAAGCTAGGGCACTACGCATACGAGTGTAGTGCTCCGCGCCCAGTACCAAACAGTACCGAGCGAAATGGACGACCATTCGCCAGAAAGGGCAATGGGCGTGGGTCCAGCGCTGTTGCGAAGCCGCAACAGCGAGACGGGCCATCAAAAAATGGTCGGGGTCAGTAGGGGCGGAGCGCCCTACTGATCCAGCAACCTCAAGAGAATTTGCAAACCTCTTGACGAAAGTTGCTCCAGATACACAATCATTGTGTGTCTCTGCACCTGGTGATGACGTTTCGCTCATCACCTTGAAGTTGGAAGCGACAAATGACTTGTCGCTTCGTGCCCTAGTAGACTGTGGGGCGTCGAACAACTTTGTTCGTCGCCAGTCACTAGAGGGTCGTAGGCTCAAGTTCGTTGAGCGCGACATTCCCCCTCACAAGGATGACGGTGCGCCTTGCAACAGGCGCATCGATAACCGTTGAGAAACGTGTAGTAGGAATCCACTACACGTTAGAGGGCGAGCAGTACGATGATGACTTCATCGTACTAGATCTGGATGACAAATTTGATGTCATCCTGGGATTACCTTGGCTCAGAAAATACGAGCCAAGGGTGAGCTGGCAGCATCGATCCGTGAAGATGCCTGCTGCTTGTTCATCAGATGGCCATCTGATGAACATCTTGGAGCGTCCACAAGCGTGTGGATGTTCTGCGAGTGAGTGCGATGGCCTCACTTGCGGTACGGTCGTTAGCACGACTGCACAAGGTCACAGTGTAGTTGATCACTACACTGTGGAGCAAGCTCCCGGCGGCTGTACAGAAGTACAGGCTGCGCCGAAGGTCCACCACTCGAATAAGTCGAGTGGACCGGGACATGGATGCATGCCTAGCGGGCAGCATCTTAGAAGAAAGAAATCTGTTGCCCCCAAGGGGCAACATGAAAATCCTAGGTCGACTGGAGAGTCGACCGTAGAGGATCGGTTCCTGACTGTGGTTGCACAGCCACAGTCGGAAGACGTCGAGGGAATAAGTCCCCACGTACTTGAGGAAGGAGTTCCTCAAGAGTTGCTTGCTGAGGGATCAGGCCCTCAGCAACCTGTGGAAGCAAGATCCCAGGAAGAAACCGAGACGTTGAACGTCTTGGTTAATGACGGATCAAGCGTAGGCGCTTATACGCTTGATCTGATTGTGCCTCCGAAGTTGACTTCGGAGATAACTCAGTTGCCAACGCTAGAACCGAAACGGTTCTTGCGTGATCTGCGTAGTGGCAAAGTCAAGCAGATCTGCGTACTCGTCACAGAGGACGAGTATGTGACCGACATTCGGTCGGCAACAGTATTTGCTGAGAACGAACGGGTTCTCAGCAGCTCATCGATGGACGAAAGTGTCCTCGATGAGAAGACTCGGATTGAGCGATACGCGTCCCAATCCTGGGAGTCACTTCAGGCAAATCCTTTGTATAAGGATTTGATCGAATTCAGGGATGTGTTCCCTGAATCCGTACCTTGCGAGTTGCCTAAGGACAAAGGCACTCGACACGAGATCGAGCTCAAACCGGGCTCGAAATACTGTGTCATGAAGCAGTGGCCACTGCCTCGTGAACAAGTGATAGCGATCGACAAGTTCTTTGCCGATCGCTTAGCAGCGGGCCATGTGAGGGAATCAACATCCCCTCACAGCTCTCCGACCTTCTGTGTGCGAAAGGCCACAGGAGGGTGGCGGATAGTGCACGCATTCAACAAGTTGAATGCTGCAACGGTACCGGCTCAGACGCCGATACCGAGGAAGGACGTAATCATAGATGGTATGTCAAAGAGTACCATCTTTTCGTCCATGGATCTGATGGATGGATTCTATCAGATCCTGATGCGTGAACGGGACGTCCCGTTCACAGCAGTGAGTACCCCCAGCGGGATGCTGTGGGAGTGGCTAGTGATGCCACAGGGGCTGAGTAATGCCCCTGCAACATTCAACAGATGTGTAACAAATCTGTTGAGACCGGTGCGAGACTTCGCACCGAGTTACTTCGACGATGTGTTCGTCCATAGCCGGGCTATGGACGGGAAGACGGACGTTGAAGTTCACAGAACTCACGTTCGTCAGGTTCTTCAACTTATGCGCAAGCATAAGTTGTACGCCAACCTCAAGAAGTGTATATTCGCGGCTAGCGAAATACCACTTCTTGGGTGCATCGTGGGGAAACACGGCGTACGCCCTGATCCCGAAAAGATCAAGGCGATCACCGACTGGCCAGTGCCAGTCGATGTCAAGGGACTTCGAAAGTTCCTTGGTCTTGCGGCGTACTTGCACAAGTACTCGCGCAACTACGCCGAGATGACGGTACATCTTTCTTGCTTGCTCAAGAAAAATGTCAAGTGGTCATGGAACGCTGAGTGCCAGCGTTCCTTTGAAGGTATCAAGCAAAGCTTGATGCAATCGCCGATCTTGGCGATTGCAGATCAGGACAGACCATTTCATGTGGTCTGTGACGCCAGTGATTTCGCAATCGGCTGTGCGTTAATGCAGTTCGATGCAGATGGCGCGGAGCGCGTCATCTGTTATCAATCGCGTCAGCTGCAAGCAGCTGAGCGTAATTACCCAGTGCATGACAAGGAACTCCTTGCCATGAAATACGCACTGGCTAAATTTCGCGTCTATCTCTTGGGAGATAGACCGTTTGTAGTCTACACGGACCATGCGTCATTACGCACGGCCGTAAACAGCCCACACCTCTCGCAAAGAATGGCGAGGTGGCTGTCTTTCTTCGCGGAGTATAACTTCTCCGTGGAGTATAAACCGGGACGACTCAATGTCGTCGCGGATGCTCTTTCGCGCCGGCCCGATTTCGAGCCGGACGCGCAATCCAACAGTGAGGACAAGCCCACTGTTGCGACACTGTCAGTCAGTGTCCCGTCGTCAAGTTTACTTGACGACGTACGAAAGGCATACGCGGAAGATAAGGATCTTCTGCGATTGATGGATCATCTGGTGAATCCATCCAGTAAATCCATGAGGGATTTACCGGCTTTGTACCGATCCTCATCGGATCGGTATAGTACACGCAACGGATTGCTGTACTATACTGCTGTTGCCGACGACACGCCTCGTGTCGTCGTACCCGCTCATCATGATTTGCGATTGCGCATCATGTATGAGTGTCACGATGCCCCAACAAGCGGCCATCGTGGTAGAGAAAAGACTTACCTCACGGTAAGTCGCGACTTTTACTGGCCCCGCCAGTATCAGTTTGTTCGCAAGTACATCCGTGCTTGCGAAGTATGTCAACGGGTGAAGCCTAGTCCTTCATCCCGTGCGCCATTGCAGCCTCTGCCTGTTCCGACAGAGTGCTGGCAGTCCGTTTCAATGGACTTCGTCTTCGGGTTTCCCGAAGACGCTCACAAGAATAATGGTATTCTTGTGTTTGTGGACCGATTCAGCAAGATGGTCCATCTTGCTGCTGTCCCTGAGTCAATCAAGGCTCAAGGTTGTGCTCGTGTCTTTCTAGACACGGTCTTTAGACTCCACGGGTTACCCCGTGAACTCGTATCCGACCGTGACCCTCGGTTCACGGCGGAATTTTGGCAAACCGTGTTCCGTACTCTCGGAACACGATTGAAGATGTCCACTTCTGACCATCCAGAAACAGATGGTCAGACGGAACGTGCGAACCGTGTCCTCGAAGAGATTCTTCGAGGATATGTCCACTCGTTTCCGAGTTGGAGCGAATTCCTACCCATGGTGGAATTCGCCATCAATAATTCGGTGCATGCTTCAACACAGCACACACCGTTTTACGTGAATGGCCTACGCCATCCACGTGTGCCCACCCTTCTAGAGTGTGACTCTTGGATAAGGGGGGAGGGACTCGCTCGAGCAAAAACCGTTTTGGCTCTTGCTCATCACGTGTCGACGCAAACGTCGTCACGTATGATGCCGATGTCGATCAAGTCGACATCGATGAAGAAGATCATCTCAATAATAGCGAAGACGCTATTATTGATTCGGATGATGATGACGATGCTGGTATATTCAGCATCGTCAACGATTATGCCAGCGAGGAAGAAGACAACCTCGCTGAAGAAGAGAGCAATCTCTTAGCAGTGCGCACGAAGCGCACTGCTAGACAAAACAAAGAGTCAGCAGAGAACTTCCTGCTGACTCGAGAAGCGGTAGTCCGTTTCGTTCAGGACTCCATCGCAAATGCGGTGGACCGTCAGAAACGGAACGCAGACAAGAATGGAAGAGCAAATGTTCTTTCATTTAAGGTTAATGACCTAGTACTACTGTCAACGGTAAACCTACCTGGACATGCAGTCACTAGTGTCGGCAGTAGTAAACTACTGCCGAAATACATTGGGCCATTTCGAGTGTTGCATCGCAAGGGCAATGCATACACACTCGAATTGCCACGTAGGATGCGCACGCATCCTACGTTTTACGTGGGGAGGCTTAGGTCGTACTGTCAGTACGAGCCTTCTTCTTCCGATGAAGATAGCCCCCACGTTCAAGAACATCCATCAAGTTCTTGCGTTCGCGCTCCAGACGATCCATCTGGTCGCGCAGATATGATACCTCGGTATTCAACCGAGTTATCTCTCCGCGAGCTGTCGCCAGCTCGCCGAAAAGGGAGCGGACATCCCGCTCGACCTGAAGCTGCGCCGTGGCATAATCGGCGCGATCCCTCGCCCGATCAGCCTCGTGATCCTTGCGGTTCTTCCGCACGGTGTCGGTCAAAGCGAGCGTAGCGTCGGTCGCGCTCGTGCTTCAAGTCATCGCGCAATTCATCGATTGCGCGATCCATCTCGTAAGGGTCGAGATGGTGGGCCTGGGGTTCTGGAGGAGGTCTTTCCTCCTCCACCACATCCTTTGGTGGATGCTCACGGTGATCAACGCTTTCTAGTGGAGCGTATCTTGAATCACCGTGACGATTCAGGATCAAGGACGAGCTACCTCGTCCAGTGGCGGGGGTATCCACCCTCTTGGAACAGCTGGGAGCCCCGCTCTCAGCTGTTGATGGATGTTGAAGGTCTCGTCCGCCAGTATGACGAGACCCATCCGATGAGTCCTGTGGCCCATCGGTAAACACGCGCCCTAGGCGCTTGTAGACGGATTGCAAGTTTGCAATCGCGTCACGCATCTCCTCCGAGAGATGTGCCCTTCCCCAGGGCGAATTTAGGGAGTACACATCCCTATGTGCACGCTGCGAGTTGTCAACACAACTCGCACAAGGGTCTCCCCATGTGAGGCAAGGAATGCCTGCCTCACTCGATAAACAATGCAACCGGTACCTAGCACCGGTTGGCGTTCGCCGTTCGAACCTGAGGCGTGTTGCCTCAAGTTTCTTGAGCCACCCTTCTCGTCCAAAATTCTTTACGTTTTGGACGAACGCGTTCCACGCAGCCAAAAGCGATGTTTTGTCACGCTTTTGGTTGCTATTGTACCATCGATGTCTAAGGAAGACATCGAGATAAAAGTCTTCTTCAGCGCGAAAGTTCTTCGCGCTGGGACTCAAGCCGTGAAGCTCGGTTGCATCGAATAAGGGTATTCGATGGTGTTGGCCTGTCTCGTGAGACAGGCTATTGATGAGTTGTTCGGGCAAACGCCACGGCTTCAACTCATCACGCTTCACAGTGGTACCCTTGTCGGTACCACGGCTCCCAGATTGACGACGGCTCGCGCCATCGTCATCACGCTCGTGCGAAGACGCACGAGCCGGCGGTGGTGAAGAATAGAACTCACCACCCTGATCATCGTCATCACTGCCGAACAGACTGTGATGCGAATCACGAGTCCGTTCGTTCGGCAGTGGCCTTGGCGAATACTGAGGCGTCGCCGGTGAGCGAGACGCCTCTGGAGCATTGCCCGAGTCAGACACGTCTGACTCGCCAGAGTAGATGACCTCCACATCGGGGTCATCGTGCGCACGCGGCGTGATACCGCGTGCACCTGCAGCACCTGTTGCTGCAGGCGAAGAAGGGGCGGCAGACGACGAAGCGTCTGCCGCAGAGGCTTGCACAGCACCAGGCTGTGTGGGTCTTGAGTCACCTCGCATAGACATGTTAACTATGCGAGGTCAAGCGGAAAGTGAGTGGAACGGACCAAACAAGTGCTCCCTGTCCCAATGGTGGCCAACGGGTGGCCTCCATATTTCGATAGTCACACGGTGACTATCAGTTAAGGGGGGGTGATGTAACGGGGCAGCCCGTTACATGATATTGTCACTTAAGGAAAGTGACAATAAAGAATATAAGATGGATATTCTTTAAACAATATCACCAAAGTGGTGATATTGAAGGGTCGACCAAAGGGTCTGTTCATTGGTTGATATCGTGATGATATCAACCCACCAATCGCCGCAAGACGCGCGCAATGAGTGGTGACGAGACGTCACCATACATGCAGTTATATTAGTATAATTGAATTAAGTCAAACGAAGAGACAGTAGTTTAAAGACTTAATTTATTAATATAACAGTTCTACTTTTACCCTACCTACGCTTCCTCGCTCGCCACGTGTACGTCCGTCGGGGCACCCAAATCCCTTGCGTTAAGTTACGCAAGGGTGTGCCCCGTTACAATTATTGTCTGGTTGCGGTGGCACACGATAGTCTTGCCTGCTGTGGTATTGCGATCCAACTCGCACGTACTCTGCTTGACGCCTGTCGCAGCTCCGATTACTGATAGAGTATAACTAACATTCGTATACAAATGAGCGCCAAGAATGGTACCAGCATGAAACGGTGTTCACTAACTCAAGTTATGTATTTGCTATCGAGCTTTGCACGTAATGAAAAGAGAGGCTTCGGTATTGACCTTCGTGTAAACCTCGGCGGTTGTCAGCATAACCGCAATCGTTTTTCGATCGCCAGAACTACTTGCTGTGCAAGAAAGTGTATCCTTGACGCCGCTAAAAGTTATCGATCCTTCTTTCGGATTTCTCATGTATAAAAAGTAGATGTAAACCAAAGGGAACACAAAAATCCGCGGAATAACTGCGAAGATCGAAAGAGGCACCAAAAAAAGCTAAATATAAAAAAGGTTGATAATCGAAAAACAAAAATGACATTACATTACCAATAAATAAAAAATTGCGATAGATACACTCACCCCTCTCGATAAGAGACTCTCTATAAGAGACACCCTCTATATAAGGGTCACAGTGTCGCCGAACATTTCAAACTATATAGGAATTTGTATACCTTTCTCTTTATAAGCGAGTAAGATATAAGACACGAAAAACACTCGCCCATTTGAGGTGAAAACCCGCTTTATATGACTCACTACCCCTACTTCTGATGCTGGAAGAGATAAGTGGCATATGATGTGACAGTTGTTCTAGCCGAAAATTTGCCTTAAACCTATTCAGCAACTTCATAGAACCACAGACGTGACCTAGGGAAAGACAAAGAGCATGTTGTGGTGGAGTGGTGATCACAAATACCTGTGACCCCGACTCTCCACTGACACCCAGACGACCGACTAACGGAGGGGGTACCCCGATTCCGTGTTCTGTATGTTCTTGCTCACCTTGTGTACCCGTCGGTGGGGCGGGTTGTGCTCTTCTTGGTGGACTTGAGCTGAAGCTGAACTTGACCGTCTTAGGGATAGGTGTTGATCGGGTGGAAATGCTTCACCCGGTCGAACGTATGTGCGGATCGCGTGAAAATTCTTCACTCGATCGCTTGTAACTTGGGCGCTCTCCCAGAGTCGCCTTTGCCAGGGGTGACGCTTGATACGCGAGCCTTCTGACCACTTGAGCCGTCTCGCGATCTTGAATCTGAACCGTAGGGTTCACTGCGTCCTATCGCAGTTGAGGGGGGGGGGGTGAGAATTGACTTCCGCCTGGCCAAACAATCCAAGGGCGAAGTTCGCTTCGACGCGGGTGACTCTCTTTTCAACGGAAGGCCAAAGATCCTGCCCGGGAGAAGTCGACGCGTGTTTTTCGCTGCAAATTAAATTCTGTTTATTGTCAACCAACCAAATCGAAAACCTATGAATATGCCTATCTGTTCGCTAGGTATGCTGTTGCGTGTCGCCTGTCTATGTCATTCATATCTTACCTCATGTGGTCCACAGCAGATATTCCATAGTGGATCGCCCCATACCAAATCGCAGAGTACCGGATCGCAGAGTACCGGATCGCAGAGTACCGGATCGCAGAGTACCGGATCGCGGTGCAGTGGATCGCGGTATGTGATCCACACCACTTAGGTGATCCATGCCAATTATATGTCCCCACCAATGACGTATCCGGTGAATCGCGGGGTAGTGGATCGCGGTGTAGTGGATCGCGAGTCAGCGGGGTGGCGGATCGCGGTATGTGATCCTCTCCGGGTACATGATTCACTCTCCCAGCTTGCTTCCATGTTCATCTACATCCCATTGCCTCTATTGATCCAGTACTCCACTTGACTTTTACCCCTTGAATGATCAAGTTCTTGTACCTTGGAGATCCAAAACTTCGATCGCAGATCGCGATCGGTCAATCGTCGATCCTTGACTATACCCCTTCTCGACCGTTAGGTAGATCCATCCGAATAACTTCAACAGTCATTTTCTGTCACTCATTCGTCTGATTCCATCCTGCGTCCCAACGCCACGGTTAAATCTCGCGATCACTTTACCACAATGTCATTAGAGGTGAGCTTATGAGGCCCATATTACTGATGACGTCATGAAGACAGATACAGAAGACGAATTTAATAACTTCGTAAGGCAATAAGATAGGGAGAAATAAATTTATTTTTCGTAAATACTCGACTACACCACTGATACAACATGTCCACCCAAGAACATCAAGCCCGTGAAACCAATGAGTCCAACAAACCGAGTATCTGTGGAAGAGCGATCCATAGACTGAAGAAAAGCTAAAGAAGGATTACCAGTAGACCCCGATCAAGTACGAATTGGATGGGTGGATCACAACTGCCAGACCTGAACCATTACAGAGTCCGGTCGGAGAAGGAATTTAATTTGAGAGGTGATCCAGTTGGGAGTGGATCCAGGATCCGGATCAAGAGAGGATAAAGGACCACGACCGAAGGATCCGGGATCGGGATCCTAGCCAAGGTGGATCCGGATCAAGAGTGGGATACAGGATACAGATCCAAATCAGGGTAGGGGATAAATCAAGGGACCAACGGTGTGCAAGAGACAGGGATGCTTGACTGGCGACACGTGGAAAGTAACTCCTGTATAGATAGACTATACCGTAAGTTTAGCAGAATGGTTGGCTAACGTTAAACAGAGTTCGATTTACTTCAAAAGACACGCGTCGCTTCTTATGGGCAGGATCTTTGACCTCCTGAAGATCAAGAACCTCACTCCTTCTACCCAAGTGTCGCACCTCGATCGTTTGGCCAGGTGCATACAATGACTCTCACAAACAACGAGCCAACTGCGATATGACGCAGCAAGAGCGCAAAGGGGATCAAGATCGCGAGACGGCTCAAGTGGTCAGGAGATCAAGAAGATCAATATCTACATTTGGAAAGGGCGATCTCAACGAGATCCGGGTGTCTCATATCGAGTACCCCAAGTAATCAGTGATCAAGTGAGGATTTCCACGCGATCACCCCATCCCCAACCACGGTCAAGCTAGGCGTCGACACGAGTCCACCGAGAAGAGTGCAACCTGCCCTACCGACGGGTAAACAAGGTGAGGAATGAATCAAGCACGGAAACGGATTACCCCCTCCGATAGTCGGTCGTCTGGGCACCAGTGGAGAGGTGGGATCACATCAGCAATTTTGTGTAATCCCTCTCCACCACATATCCCTCTCTCTAGAGCAGAATTACGATATCTTTCAACACTGCAAAGAACGCCCAAAAATCCGCTTTTACGAAGTGCAAACTTATGCGAGCATTCAGTTTCAGCACAGCATTAGTAAATTAACGACGCGCCGGCTCATGGCCATGAAAGAAATTGACTTTGAGGGCTTTGACCATAATATAAAAAGAAACGACGTGTAAAGCATCCTGAGTTCGAGAAGAAGCTGCTGAAATTTGTTCTCGAGCGCGAGAGTGACGGTTTACTTAGAGATCTGGTCCTGGAGAAAGAAGACCGATTGCGAGTGAGCCATGATATCGAATATCATGATCTCAAGCTTTTCAAAGGCTGACTCCAGAGTTTCAAGAAGCGGAACAACATCAAAAGCCGCGCGTTGACAGGCGAGAGCGGGAGCTTATGTATCGAGGATGTGCAAGCATCAAAGACTAAGATCCGATCTCTGATTGGACAATATTCTCCGAGTGATGTGTTTAATTTGATGAGACAGCATAATTTTACGACTCGCCGCCGAACAAATTCCTATCCACGGTTCGAAACAGCGACAAGAAGAGCTTAAAGTCACGCGTAACAGTTGGTCTGTGCTGCAACGCAAGTGGCTCTGAAAAGATGGAGCCCATGATCATCGGGAAGATCAAAAAGCCAAGGTGTTTTCAGGGTGTAAGGATCGAGAAGTGCGGCATCGTATACGCTGCGAAGTCGAACGCCTGCATGACTGTAATTATCTTTGATATGTGGCTGCATCAATTTAATCTTCGAATGCATGGTCACAAAGCCCTGCCATTTTCTCAAAAATGCTTCCAGCCACAATGTCCAACGAGAACTCAACAACGTCAATGTGGTATTTTTTTTCGCCTAGCATGACTTCCACTTTCTAGTCGATCGATGCAGGCACGTATTAATCTCACAATTTATACATGTGCGTATTAACTTTTCGATGACGAGGAAATCCAATAGGTGCTACTATATCACTGATGTTGATGTAGATGAAATCCCTGAGTAGCGAGATAAAGCCATTTTGCCAAATAGGTTCTACATTAATCTCCTTACCTACATATATGTTATGTAGGTATCATCCGATCGTTTAAAGCTCGATACAAGAAACTTCATATGCGATGGCGCATGGATCTGATCAGAGCAAGCATGGAACGCAGACTTAATGTCCTAGAATCCATTCAGTGTGAAGATGAGAGCTGGAACAGTATTGGTGGGGAGATCATTCAAAGTTTCTGGATCAAGAATGGGGTCATTGAAGCACCACAGGTTGCGGATTTGCGTGCACAAAACGACTATCGATAGTCCAGCTTTGCCTTTCAACAAGACTGCTGCGATCTGGCTGATATGTTTCAAAAGTTTGGTGTAACCGTCAGCGTGGATGATTATGTCAAAATCGAGGACCACGAGGAGATTCACGAAGAACAAGAAGCTCTGATTGAAGCAGAAGTGGAGCCCGCTGCAGTCGAAAGCGACAAAGATCAAGCGCCTGTCAGTGCAAAAGAAGCACTAAAGTGATGCCTGCTTTGTGAGTTCGTACTTCATACGCTCAGATGAGGACACGCGAATAATACAGTCAGATCTGGATAAGAAGTCGTTAATTATTCGCAAAAACTGGCTCGCTAGGGAGAAACAGCTCGACATGAGAGACTTCATGTAGTAGAAAAACGTTAACTTTCATTATAATCGGCGGGTCAAGCTTTAAATAACATCATGCAGCTTCTTCCTTTCAGATTTTTGTAAGAGACTTTTTATAAGAAACGCTGTAAACATTGGGCAAAAAATTGTCTCTTATAGAGAGGGGTGGGTGTAATAACGATTGAAAATGCAATTTATAACCAAAAGACACTTGTATTAGCAATATATGCGTTCAGGTCGAATGTACACTATCTAAATTCATACATCTACATTTATGTCTATCTATACTTCCTTTCATATTGTGGTGCTTTACTGATAGTGTAATAAATTTTTTATTGGTTTTTTCTGGTGCATTTTTTATCAGGTGCATAAGTTTCGATCTCAGAATACAAAGCCCGTAATAATTACGAGAGCATAACTTAACATCATATTAAAAATGGTTTGTTTGATAAAAACGGTGTACACTACAAGATGGCAAGACAAAAATGACGCATTAGATGACAACGGAAATAAACATGCATCCCTAATGGCTACTGAACGGATGAATCCACTTACGCCTGGGATCATTCATGCACATTTACGTATATTCTCTTCAAACATCTTTAGCGCGTCCGCAGATGGCAAACCTTGGAAATGATCACGAGGAAGTACTTGACAAGTAGCTAATAGCAAAGTGAGTTTCATTGTTTATCTCTTATACACGTACGCAAAGTGCTTGTAGCAAGTGGAGGAACGCTTTTACGGAAAATCCCCTTTCACCGTCACGACTCCCGCTGACCTCATTAATCATCACTCATCACTCATTAGGTCGCACAATACTTGAAGCCACATGTCATTCCCGGTCTCTATTGTCTAGTTCAGGCAGTTGGCCAGAAACGTGAGCTTCCTTTCCTATAACAAGGCATCACTCATATCTTCGACACCTTTCTTATTTCACTCATTAGACATTTTTTCATCCGTAATCGACGACATCCATACAAAAAACGGGTCTAAGAGATTAGTAATCAAGTAGTGTCGTTTCTATTCCAATTGTAAGGTCACGTTGCCTTTGTCTAAGTATCTAGACCTTGCGGTATAACATCGTGATACTGTACCTATCTCTTTGGTGCTACCAGTGAAAAATTAGAGAAATATACAGCGCAGTGTCAAAGTGTCAATATTTTAAGATAGAGCGATAATTTGGATGTGAATACAGGCATGAAAAGGCGACGAATAAATTAAATCGTCAAAGCATTCCTTGTAGTGGAGCTACACAGCTCCTTAAGTCAGAGGAAGACTTAACGCTCTCACGAGCAACTTTGGTTCAGAGAACTCGACTCCGAGAGTCAACAAGCTCAGAGAGCTTACGGTCCCCGTTCCAGAGGGACCAAACGATTCAAACGAATCACAGCACAGAGTGCTCGAGGACAAGCTAACTTTACAGGCGCTGCGTTTGTCCTCCCGATCAAAGACGCCTCGTAAGGCACGTGTCTCTTATTGATCAAAAGGGGAACTGAATTTTATTTCTTCTTTAAACCTAAAGAACACCATAGAACAACGTACTTAACCTAGTCACTAAGGTTCAAAGTAAAATCTCTCTAAAGATCTCGTAATCAATTGTTGACAGACATCAGTCTTCAACAATTGATACACTTACTGTGTTCTACTACCAATTTACAGGATACCCCTTTCTTGTGTGCACCACACCTATCGTCGACTACCAGTCGACGTGTAACCCCGTTACACCCTCCCCCACCAGACTGACGTTACCACAAAACGTCAATCGGTTTCTTTCCTCGAAGAGGTCGGTGTGTGTGCGCTTAACCTCACGGTGGCAAAACACGAAACACCATGGCATCGCCACCCAACGAGTCTCGAACTCTTTCCTCCTACCTCGGTCTTAATGAGGATGTGGACTATGGTAGTGATACCAGTGTCCCTGGAGATGAAGGGATATCGTCCCACTCCGCTGTATCTGAGGCTCCACCTCAAACAGCACCGAATCCGTTCGTTAGACGTGGTGTTACCACAGCGCCAGGGGCGCAGCATCATACAACAGATGCAGATGAGAACATCATCACAAACCCGCTCGACGAGCAACAGGAGTTAACCCTCCAGCGTGAGGAGCGTGCTCTACGTCGCACTCATACCCAGACGGTTATTCAAAACCGGAGTGGTTGCGTGTTCACAACACCTGACGTGGAGCAACGCCTCCGTCAAACGGAAGGCCGTAGCCTTTCAACATGGGCCATGGGCCCTGAGGCTACGTCGCCCGAAGATTTAGCCGTTCGTCAGGCTCTAAATGAGAGATATCTCGAACCATTCTTTACCACGCAAGTTCAGTACCGCGCGCATCTTGAGAGCTTGTCTCGTGGTGTCTCGGTTCGACCGATTAAGGGCGTGCCCATCTTGTTGTTCGCTGGCGAACTGCCCGAGGAGGAGGACAATCAGTTCATCCGTTGGGTGTATCGCAAGCGACACCTTAGCAGTGTGCCAGCGCTGCGGGCCAGCGCCGATGTGGCCGACGTTCGGTTGGAACGAAAGCTTCGGTTCGAGCATGCCAAACTCAAGGCCAGGGGCCAGTTGCGTACACGTACGCGTTATGCTCCGGATACAATGGCAATCACGGGTCACGACCCTAAGGTGCGGGGCAATACGCTACCTCCCACCACTATTGGTGAGAAGCGTTCTCGTTCGCAAGGCGACCCTGGTCACGATGTTCAAAAACATCCACGGCGTAAGGGCAGTCCTGCCGAAGGGGTATCTCATACTCTTACGAGTTCTTCGACTCCGGGTACCCTCACCACTTCACCAGATACTGGTATTGGCCACGACGACGACGTCGCTGAAGGATTTTCTCCACATGGAACTGGTGGTTCCCTTGCTCATCGAGCAGCGTCGGTGGTGGTCGGGGTACCGAAGGAGGAGCATGAGAAGGTGCTCCGTGAGCTGAGTGGTCTCCGAGAGACATTGGGTAAGACCCAGAATGAACTCGGCGCGATGCAAGCCCGTGTTCAGGCGTTGGAGTTGGCCTTAGCCCGTGTGGATGGTCAGCTTGACCTCCTGGTTCGGATGCAACAGTCGACGTCAAGGACTTATTTCCAGGCGCAAGCGCCTCCGAGTTCACATGGGACGGGTCCCGATACGGCTTAAGCAAGCCAACGTAGAACACTGGGTGCGTGCGCAGTTTGCGCAGAAGGTTGAGCGTGTACGCCAATCCCTTCTTAGCGATGACCGTGAACGGCCCAATGAAGCGCGGACGCAACTTTGCCTTGAAGACAGCAGAGACTACATTTGTAGGTAGGTTTTTAGCATTGAGTAGAACTTGGTCTCCGACCTTATAACGTTCAATACATCCTCTGCCTTTAACATCAGCTTGCTTCTTTTGTCTATCTTGGCTATCAGCCAGTGCATCACGCACGCGTCGTAACACATTCAAGCGCGTTGCGAGAAACTCGCTTACCTGTTTGTGAACAGTAGCAGGGCTGATATCTGCAAGCCGATCGGCCATCTCTCCCTCACCAAGCCCTGAACCACGCAGTGGTAGCGTTAACGGAACGCGAGGGTGTGTGAGACCGTTCACGTAGAACGGAGTAAAGCCTGTAGAGGCGTGAACAGCGTTATTTAGCGCAAACTCAACAACAGGAAGCATTGAACTCCAACGTTTTGGTGTATTAGCGCAAACACTGCGTAATATATCACCGATAACGCTTTTGACTCGCTCGGTTTGACCATGGGTCTGGGGTGATCTGCCGTGGACCTATCCAAACGTGTGCCGAGCACCTTGAAGATGGACTTCCAGAACTTCCCAGTGAAGCGGGGGTCTCGGTCAGAGACAATTGCCACAGGCAAACTGTGTTGTCGAAACACTCGATCGATAAACAGCGTAGCTGTACCTTCACCATCAATGGTATCTGGCACAGCCGCCAAGTGAGCCATCTTGCTCAAACGGTCAACAAAGACCACAATACCCGAATTGCCTTGCACATCTTTCGGCAGACCGAACATGAAATCCATGCTGATGGACTCCCAGCACCCAGAGGGTATAGGGAGACTAGCAAGCGGCGCAGCCGCATGAACTGAGGGTTTCACCCGTTGACACGTTTCGCACGTACGAACGTATGTGCTTACCCATTTGTAAAGTTTGGGCCACCAATAGTATTGGCTCACGGAGCCATATGTCTTTTCTCGACCGAGATGATCGCTCACCGCAGTATCATGCGCCTCATAGAGGGAGCGATACTTCAATTCCTCATCATGAGGGACAACGATACGGGGAGCATCCTCCATATCTGTGCTATAGCACAACAGGCCTTGATCGATGAAGTATCGTTGTAGCCCCGCACGCAAACGTGCCGACAATTTAATGTCTGAGTCGTTAAACTCCTCGCTCCCTAGAGCACGTAGGAAAGCTACACAATGTTCATCTTTGGCATATGCCGAACGAATGAGGTCTGTGACCGATGGTGACAGACTCGTAACATGAGCAAGCTCATAGTCAGGCCTACGTGACAACGCATCAGCCAAAGCATTCTGCTTGCCCGGCTTGTACTTCACCTCGAAGTTGTATTCAGCAAAGAATGAGAGCCAACGGGCCATTCGCTGAGAGAGATGTGGCGACTGGGTCGCAGTGCGTAATGACGCATGATCTGTATGGATCACGAAAGGCTTAGAGCCAAGCAGATGAACTCTGAATTTGACTAAAGCATACTTCATCGCAAGTAGCTCTTTGTCATGAACTGGATAGTTCTTCTCAGCTGCTTTTAGCTGTCGGGACTCAAACGCAATGACGCGTTCCCGTCCTTCATTATCTGTTTGTAGCAAAGCACTGCCGATGGCAAAATCCGATGCGTCACAGACGACACTGAAAGGCCGATCAGGGTCGGGCAAAGCCAAGATTGGCGCATGAAGAAGACTCTCTTTAACCGCCGTAAAGGCTTCATGCTCGGTGTTAGTCCAACACCACTCCGTATCCTTTTTAAGGAGATTGGATAATGGCCGAGCCATGTCTGCATAGTTTGCACTATACTTGTGTAAGTAATTGGCGAGACCAAGCCACTTACGTAAGTCCTTTTGGTTCTTAGGAATCGGCCAATCGACTATGGCTTTTATCTTAGCAGGATCCGCTCTAAGACCACGCTTCCCAATGAAGCAACCTAAAAAGGGAATCTCTTGTGCACCAAAGATGCACTTAGAGGCGTTGGCATACAACTTGTTCGTGCGCATGCACTCGAGCACTGCTCTTAAATGGTCGATGTGATTATCCACATCAGACCGGCCGTTCATAGCACGACTATGGACAAAAATGTCATCAAAGTAAGTCTGTGCATAACCTCGGTGAGGACGAAACAGCTGTGTCACAAGACGATTGAACGTAGCTGGGGCATTGGACAAGCCCTGTGGCATAACTAGCCACTCCCGGAGCATACCGCTCGGGGTACTAACCGCTGTCAGCGGAATATCCTTCTCACTCATGAGCAATTGGTAATAACCATCGACTAAGTCGAGTGCACTGTACATTGTACATCCCACCATATTGTTCTGAAGAACATCTTTCCTAGGGATTGGTGTCTGAGCCGGGATCGTGGCAGCATTAAGCTTATTGTAAGCATGAACAATGCGCCACTTCCCATTGGGCTTTCGGACACAAAATGTGGGCGTGGAATGAGGAGATTTGCTCTCACGAACCATCCCCGCTGCGTGCTTTGCA
Organism: Hyaloperonospora brassicae; assembly: GCA_947650285.1. NCBI lineage: Eukaryota > Oomycota > Peronosporomycetes > Peronosporales > Peronosporaceae > Hyaloperonospora > Hyaloperonospora brassicae. The sequence goes on from CANTFL010000151.1 coordinate 85,334, forward strand.
CGAAAGAAGTCGTCTATGACGTCACACTGCTCCTTTGGTAAAGGCCACTGCCGTGTTACGCAGTATTTAGCTCCAGGTACTAGGTCAATTTCATGACGCACACCTCTATCCGGAGGTAAGGCAGACGGTGGGTCGTGACACACTACGTCTTGAAATCCTTTACCAAAGGATAAAACGGATCAAGAGGATCCTTAAGGATCGAAGATCCACTACGCGCACTAAGTGTTGCCTTTGTGTCCTCAAGGACTGACTCGTCCAATAAAGAGGATGAGTTCAACTCAACATCGGGTCGAATGACCACTAAGTCGGATAATTCTCCTGCCTTTAAGGCTTGGATGAATTCTCCATCAGACATTTCATCTAGTTCAAGGATATTATCTAGAGAAGGAAGAGTCTCAAGATTAATGTTGCCAGCAACATGGCCGGTCATTCCATTAACAAGTGTATATAGTGTATTATTACTATGATCACTCCTTAACATCTCGGACGTCTGGCGCTTGACAGTTGCCACCCGACGTCGAGATTGTTTCCTCAAAGAAACCTTACGCCTCCTAGAGGCCGGGACAGTAGGGTCCCTGTAGTTGCTATCTGCTATAGCACGCTCTATACGATGCTCATGTCTTGATCGACATTTGGTGAAGTGTTACGTAACTCGAACACTTCACCCAGTGGATTTACACGTACCACTTCACGTACAGCATCCGGTTCTAGCCCTGTATGCTCTGGCTTATCGCCAACAATGTCATTACCGACATTCAGTGTGGTGCCAACTCGGCCGCCCTCACTCGGTGATTTTTCACGTGCCACCCCACTTACATCAGAGGAATTACATTCTTGATGTCTCGGCCCATGGCCAATCGTGCTTGACGCATGCAGTGACTCATTATCACAACGAGTATCACTCAACGGAGTACAACTCTCTTCAAATACGTTAGAAGAGCTCCGCTCAATATTCATGTCATAGACATTCGAGTTAATCAACTCCGACATACCAATGTCCAGCACATTGACATCTTCCGTCAATGGCTCGCGCCAATAGCGCTTTTGTTGCCTAGCGAAGGTGGGTTCATGACTCTCCAAAGCTTCACTAGGAACATTGCGCGTTGCGCCTAAGGTCTTAGACCTCCAATCGATCCATGGTTCATGGCGTTCAAGCCAGGCCATGCCTAGGATGAGATCGTATCTCGAATCCAAGTCAAGGACAAGACAGCGTTCTGTGCTATCAAAGTCCAAAAACTTCACGCCCAAGTTCAACGGAACTTTAGGCACAGTAACGCGGCTACTCGTCGCTAACCGAACAGTGATAGAATCACCTTCGTGCGCTTTGAGCGCCTCAGCATATTGCTGACACCCTTCAATGGAACGGCGTCTATCATAGTTTCATGACGCCCCAGAATCGATTAATATCGACCAGTGCTTCTCAAAGCCTTTAACTATCGCCTCGGCCACTAACAAGCCAGGCTTATATCCACGCTCTGTGCTTACTGGCACGGAACTCTGTGGGGCTAAGCCCTGTTTTGCTCTACCTCGTAGAGAAGTGACAGAACTCAGTTCTACCCCAGTAGGGCACCCCGCGCCTACTGGGTGTCGACGTTTCCCCGTGCCATACCAAGTTTCTGCTTGCGGCCCATAGGGTTACGTTGTTGCTTACGCAAAGGACAAGTGGGGCGTAGATGTTTGGTGCTTCCACACGTATAACAACGTCTCACTTCCTGTCGTTGCTCTGCAACATGAAGCTACGCTTCACCTTCATCTTTAGCATAGCTGTGATCCATCGGTTCTGGCTTGCAGTAAGCCGAGGTGCTTGCAGAGGTTGCTCTCGCAAAGCTTGGGTTGTACCCATTCCAACCAAGTCTCGCTGACACAAAGTTATGCTCAGCATTTTGAGCGATGCTCATAGCCTCTTAGAAAGTCGAGGGATGGACTCGAAACACCTCGGTCCTGGCAGCGCCAGTGCGGAGACCTTCATAAAGACTGTCACGCAGACAGTCTCAGGGAGAGGGTCAGACTGCATGGCAGCCATCAGAGTTCTCAACTCTTGGACATATTCCGTTAACTCGTTCTTGCCCTGACGGGTGGACAAGAAGCGTGAACGCACGCGATAGGCCTGGTTAGGCGGCGAGAAAACTCGCAACAGGTCTAGCTTGAGCAAATTCCATGTGGGAAACGCCAAGTCGACCGACGTGTCGCACGTCAGAGCCCATTCTCTAGCTCTTCCATCGAGTTTTGAGATCGCCAGCGATACTCGCTGATGCTCGACTAAGATCAAGCCAGATCTCATGGCCATCTCAATCTCACGGATCCAGAGGATGAGGTTTTCACCCTTTTTTCAGGAGAAATGCTTGACGTCCACCTTAAGGGGACGAGGCTTAGCCTCTTCGTCTGGCATAGCCACAAAGCGTGTGGGCATAGCCGACGCTACCTGGTTCTGAATCTGCCCTAAAAGGGCCGTTTCATACTGCATAAAGGTCTCGACACGCGCGTTGAGCACGTCGGGACCTTGTGTAGCGAGAAACTCAACATATTCTGGGCCTACGGCCGCGGTTAGCTTATCTAGCGCAACCTTATGGGCCTCATTGAGGGGTGTGGATTGCTCCATCCTCGCAGAGGGTCAGTCGTAACGACTCAGGCGTAGATTGACTACAAGTGCTACCAAGTGTAGCGGAGCTACACAGCTCCTTAAGTCAGAGGAAGACTTAACGCTCTCACGAGCAGCTTTGGTTCACAGAACCCGACTCAGAGAGTTAATAGCTCAGAGAGCTAACGGTCCCCGTTCCAGAGGGACCAAACGATTCAAACGAATCACAGCACAGAGTGCTCGAGGACAAGCTAACTTTACAGGCGCTGCGTTTGTCCTCCCGATCAAAGACGCCTCGTAAGGCACGTGTCTCTTATTGATCAAAAGGGGAACTGAATTTTATTTCTTCTTTAAACCTAAAAGAACACCATAGAACAACGTACTTAACCTAGTCACTAAGGTTCAAAGTAAAATCTCTCTAAAGATCTCGTAATCAATTGTTGACAGACATCAGTCTTCAACAATTGATACACTTACTGTGTTCTACTACCAATTTACAGGGTACCCCTTTCTTGTGTGCACCACACCTATCGTCGACTACCAGTCGACGTGCAACCCCGTTATATTCCTTGTACTGTACAGAGCTGACGAATACAAATTGATCTTTTTACACGTGATCATGTCGATGATTGCGGACACACAACGAGGATATAATTATAACAGAGCGCACGGTGTTAATGGATTGTCACGGTTGTTACAGCAAATGAATATACTAGATGTAGTGATATTGCTGTTGATCTGGGTATTGTATTCGGGTTGCTGCGAATCGAAGTTGAAATAAAGATACATGCAGTGACATGCATTATTGAACTAAGACTAGGTGTATCATTCCTGTAGATATACATTTATCAGGCATCACAACGTGTTTGCTCTTTATTACGCTACATGGCCGCTCTACTTACGCTCACACAGAAAGGTGTTGCTCTCGTCGTAAAGTTATGCATACGTTGCCTAATGTACTGCATTTAAGCAGCTGTTATGAAGTGGGTTAAAGGACCAATTGACTTCAGAACCGACATTCGACCACTGTACCACTAATGATGATCAGTCTCATTTTTAATTGATACGATGTTTGAGTGAACTTTTGAAACTGCTGGTGGACAGTTATATGTTATCAGCATTAGCTATCGATTATCGATTATTTCATTACAGTCCGTTCGATTTTCCTCATTCCAGGGTGGATTGCAGAAGATTCGATCAAGGGTAAATAAATGACGATCAAACGTCATACATGTTAACATAACCTAATAGATTTTACACCCTTTCTTTCCTATAACCATCATGTGAATAAGTGTCTAATAAAGATGATAACAATTCTGTAGATTACGAGCTCAATCACACGACGACAGTGTACAAGTAAAATCGAAGCTCTACGGATGAAAACTATTACTTCTGGGTATTGATATTCGCAAGGTAAAAGCTACTTCACCCCAATCAGAATACAGAAAGAAGGCGCAACGGAGTCGACAAATGCTTCTAAAAAACTGCCATTCCAAAATCGCTTGTCATCATTGCAAGATTGTTCAGTAAGATATATGGTATAATCCAGAATTTTTCAAGTACCTCTCATTAATGTCGTATTCTGCACGAATGTCACGTCAAGCGCAGCCCGAATATTCGTATTTAGCTTTGCAAACTGCTGCGTAGATTTTTGGTGACGTTCTTTGTCAACATAATGGGGTATTTTTGTGATGTTCGGCCAAATGTGAGCTCGTCTGTCTAGGTTGGTGACAATATAATTTACTGCGAGAATGTGGCGATTTCACTGGAAGTTTCGCCGGCGTAAGACGCAAATTTATATGTATTGGAGCGCGTGAGTATGAGGAACGGAGCGAGGACAAAACGATAATACGGAGCGAGTGTGATACAAATATCAAAAAAGAGAAGCAAAAGACTGCATTTATTGCTGATGCATCGATAATAAACATTTAGGATCGCCGTGATGTCATGCGTGGGAACGATGGTCTATAAGCTTTGTAATGTGGATCGTGACGTCCGGTTTAGCCCGATTTTGGACTTTATTGGTGGATGTAGACCCAGAACGATTCATCTTAAATCTTTTTACGTGAATCAGCTGGATGGTTTTTATCTGCTCTTGACTATGTTTAATCATGGCGCACATATACAGAATTAACACATATACATAATTTTGTGTATGGCAATCTCCCTACCTGATCGTGCCAAAATCGTGATCGGCCAATGACTGATTGAAGTCCTATGCAGCACCGTGATCTCGTAGGGGTCTATCGCCACTAAAGAATGTCTGGTTGAGTAAGAAAGGCCAATGAGAGCGATCTGGTGTGATTTGGTGTATGCCAGAATAAGTGAGAGAGGTCACAAGAAAAATGAGATTATGGTGGTAGTCCATTATTTGCCGGAACCCGATCGCGACAAATAAGACGATCGCATTCGGAACATGGTTTGTGAAGGTCATATATTTATGTGGACCTTTCAGATCGAAATAAAGTATGAGATTTGTGGTGAAGTAGCGTACGCTAATCTTTGCAATATCTACTCTGCACTTACGCACATACGGCTGACTGTAGAAGGATCACCTCGTACCCCTGTTATTATTATTCTTTGTTCACCTTGTGTATCCGTAGGCAGGGCGGGTTGTACTCTTCCCAGTGACTTACGTCGATAACGGACTCAATCGTATTTGAAAAAGGTTGGAGAGTCGATTATGTGGATATCCTCTCTCGATCGCGTATGTTCTTGGGGGCCTCGATACAAGTTACACTGTTCTGTTACGTATTAACTTGTTAAGAGTACATATGTCGATACTTAACCCGAAAGTAAAAAGTTTTACCCGATCGGATACGACCCATTCTGCTTCGAACGAGATAAAGTTTTTAATCTACTCGAGTCCACCGAGAAGAGTGCAACCCCTGACGATAGGTACAAAAGGTGAGGAAGGCTTACCACACGAAAAGGAAAACTGCCTCCGAATATCGGCCGTCGGGGCGCTAATGAAGGGTCATGATCATGGCATAACGTTTGTAAACTACGAGTGGCCCCAAATCTCGGACGTAGTCCGATAATTCATCCTGTATCTGACGATTTTATAAGAAGCGTGAACGCACGAAAGATGACCGTTGTGCGGGAGAAAATACGCGTAAAAGATGGAGTTTGAGCGACTTACATGTGGGAAATACGGCGTTGACGAGTGTGCCGCACACAAGTGCCACTTCTTAGGCTCTTTCATCGAGGTAAGCGATAGCCATCAATACACACTGATACTTTAGATAGATCATGCAAGATTTCATTGTTATTCCTCCTCTCGGATTCAGAACGTAAGATTCTCCCCCCATTTCAAAGTATAGATTGATGCTCAATTCGAGCGCGAGACGATTAACCTCTTCGTCGAGTACAGCCACACTAAGTGCTGACATCGTCAACGCCATTTAGTCTCGCATCTGCTCTTCAGGAATGAATCATATTACAAGTAGCCTTTCGGAGATAGTATGTTGACTTTCTTGCATTGCAAGGCATGTTCGGGTCCTGCATCTGAGAAATCGCAACCTTTCGGACCATAGAGAAGGAGTCGGAGGAACTTGTTCCATCTTCGTAGAGAATCGTCTCTACAGAATCTGGCGTAGAGTAAACAGTATTTCTACCAGGTGTAGCGGATCTACCACAGCTCCTTGCCAAAGGAAGGCCTTTGTTGAAAGGTTTACTAAGTGTGGTCAACCAGCAACGACTCAACGATTTAACAGTTTGAGAAGTTACGACTCAGAGAGTCAAATCGTAACGGGGCACTGCGAGCTACGCACTGACAATAGTGCGTAGCAAGCTCTCACTGAATGCAGTGAGAACTAGTGCCTTGTTCGATTGCGTGCGCAATACGCGTTCAGAGGAATATTTGATAGTCAACAACTAAGATCCGTTGGAGAAATGATAAACTGTATTAATATAATTAAGTCCTACGACGCGTCTCGCCTGATTAATCTCAGCTTAACGATATTAATACCAAAGCATGTATAGTGACGTCTACTCACCACCCGTTACGCGCGTCTAGCAGTGTATGGAGAGTCGTATAATGACTGTATTAAATAATGTGTAGATAATTAGTTCAGTGCAACAATATCAATGAACTTAGTGATATCGTAGTGACAAAATTGGACTTAATGTTCTCGATTATCATATTATCATAAATGATAATATTTTGTAACAGGCTCACCCCGTTACACAAGTAGATCCAGTAAATTACTCGCAGAGTCAATTAATAAGATGAGGTAGAGCTTCTGGACTCAGAGAACGAATCAGCTTACACAGTTTCTAGTCCTAGTTCTAGGTATAGCCGATTTGAAGAAAAAGAGGCAACTAGTGCAAGGGAACACACGCCTGAAGAAGGCTTCTAGACTCTTACAATCAAAGGACGCCTGTAATTAATTGTGTCACTTAATGATGAAATTCGAACTGCTGTTTATAAAATTTCATCGAATTAGCTAAAACAAGCCTTTTCTCCTTACCTGAGCTTAATTTGATAAGTATCTCTTTCGGTGGCTGACGCGCGTCAGCCCCCAGATAATGTGCTTAATATGACCCCTATATACATAAGTGGTACACCACAGGGTACACATACCCCTACCGTGGTTGTACCTACCAAAGCATACCACCGTTACAATAGTCATTGGTAGGCATAGAATTGTTGGTCATACTTTGGTGCTTCGCACGATTTAGCCTCAGATGTGTAAGTGCGTCTTATTTGCGTGATGACGGAACCTTATGAGAGCACGGACAGCGTTAATATAGGCAGCGCAAGTCGCTTCGATCCTCAACTTCAGTTGCATCGTCATGGGCATCACCCTTTGGTCGAACGTCCTGGCCACGTATCCGACAGAACAATCTATCTCTGTAACGGGGCACGCCCTTGTGTTGGATTGTAACGGGGACCGACGACAATGTACTGGTCAACCACTACGAAGTTTACTATCACTGACTGTAGTGATATTCAGTGCCCAGATAGGTGTAGAACTACACAGAGGAAGGTAGAACGACTAAGGTGAAAGACTCTAGTCGTAGGAAAAGTAAAACTGTTATTAATATAATTAAGTCCTACAACTCTTGTACTTATGTTTGTCCTGACTTGATTATACTAATATAATTAAATGTATAGTGACGTCTACTCACCACCCATTGCGCGCGTCTGGCAGCGATTGGTGGGTTGATATCATCACGATATCGATTATTAAGTAGATCCTTGGGTCGTCTCAACAATATCACCATGCTATGTGATATTGTTGAAAGAATATTCAACGTAATATTCTTTATTGTCATTTTCTTCTTAAAGACAATGTCATGTAACGGGCTACCCCGTTACACTGCGAATATACAGCACGATCCAGATTCAAGTTGAAGGCGAGTTGGTTTTCCATTCACATCGTGACAGAGAAATTTGAGAAAGTCGTATGTCGACCAAATCACTAATCGAAACGATACTGGCTGCCGCAGAACTCTCTCGGGGGACTTGTCGGCTTTGCATCAAGTTCTGGGCCAGACAATTTGTTACGACCAAGCTACTGAGACGATACTTTTTCTACTTTACCTGGTCGACGGCTGCATTCCATACAGCGCTCCAAGTGACTTATTAAGGCGGGATGTATTGGTTGCACAACCTACACCACCACTCGTCTTAGGGAGCTGTATGGTTCCGTCAACTACGAGGAAAAAGTGGTCCGAACGGGCGACACCCTGAGTACACCGTGCAACTTTACAACCTCAAGAGATTTAACACCATTGACCGGATTGCGGCCTTCTTACAAGCGAACGTATTTACGGAGTTCGATATGAAGGGTTTAAAAACCCACTAAACCTGAGTCAAGGACCTCGACGGCGTGGAGCATTTCGTTTAAGCTTTCTGGATGTTCGAATATCTCGAACGGTCTGGTTTGGCTGCTGGATTTGGGACGACAGTATCATTCAGCATCCTAACATTGGATAACACCTACAGTGCATGCATTGTGGAAATACAGGGCACACGGTGGCTAGGTGCAGGTCGTCGGGAAAATAATTAAGCGGTCCAAGTGGGATTGTGGTGACTGAAGACAAATTTCGCGATTTAGAGGGTCTGGTCAAACCGTTCTAAAATTTTGGTGAGATACGAAAACGGCAGCTCAACGACTATCTTACCGCGGCATGTGGATGAGGCGGTACATGCAGAGGTCACTTCTGCTGTTGGGGCGGCGCCAGAGGGGCCCAGTCTAGCATCCATAATAAATGGCCTGTTACTGGCAGTTGAACACGTGCAGAGCCTGGCATCGAATATGTAAATTTACATCCGGGTCCCACCTCACCACCCGCCGACCCTGAATGTTGCAAGCACATAAGGGAAGGCGCAAATCGGAGAACCACGCTTCTTTCCCACCAGCTCGTTAGGCTCCTCACACTGGCACCTATGACGTCCTTCGTGACGACGAGTACACATCTGCGGGCATTTCTCCGGGCGTGACGGCCTACAGAACGATCCTGTAGCACATACCCCGTCGTTACCGCCGCAGATTTCCGTAGATCTTACTGTAGAAGAGTAGCGGATAGCACTCCCCCAACGGCGAGGTGTTTTAATCGCAGCCGAGCAATCGCAGAAGGCAGCGGAGCTTAAGTTAGTTAGGACATCGTAAAGTACACCCCGGTTCTACTGACCCACTAGCGCGGGGAAAGGAGTAATTCTTTTCGCTTGTTACAAACGAATGATGGAGTGCCCGCTACGCTTCTTCAGCTTGGACCCCGGTCAACTTCTTTTCCCACTTGTCTTTGAAATAGTCTCTCAATTGGGCGGAAAGGAGGTTACAACACAAATTACCGGGAATTGGCTGGCTATGGCAGTGGTGCAGGCAGCAGCTGAGGATACCCTAATTAAAAGCGATCAGCGTCTCAAAACCTCACAGCAAGTACCAATAGGGGGGTCAAGTTTTCGTGGTTGCTGCATATAAGGGATTAATGGGCTCACGATATTCGCACTTATACTCTTTCTAGTGTGGACCCGATGGTGGTCCAGTATCGCTCGCCCGGAGTCGTCAAAACAATTTCGCTGGTTGCTTGAAGATTAGGCATCGGGCGCATCGGGAAAAGCGAAGGTTGTACAGGCATTTACATGGGGAGGTAGTGACACCGTGGGTTTGGCTACTAATCTCTTACAGCGAGATATTCACGTAGTACAGCAACCTACGTGGGATTCGAGTGGCTGGGTCTGCCGCAAGTTCGGAACGAGGACCATCACTCGCCAGCGTCGAGTCATTGAGACCACGGTGAAATGTTTCCTGCAGGTGGATGCTTTTCTAGATTAGGTTATCGCAGGAAATTAGAAAACCCGGATCAACCTCCATGATCGTTACGCTTTTACAGCCAGAATTATTCAAAACAATTTCACGCTACCCGAAGTGAATGCTTGCCGATCTGGGTAGCAACGAAGATGCTGGTGACAACCTCGAGGGACCTAGGTCAAACCATCTGGAACCAGAGAATTCGATTAGTAGCAGGGACGCTCTTCAAAGCCGTTTGGCGCGGGGGCCGCGCTCCATACAGATGCCGTAGTAGGTAATACCGGCGGTTGTCCCCACGAATCCCTCTAGTACCGGCTAATCAATACGATTATTCGAAATCAAAATCGATCGGCAGCGACGCTCTCATCTTCAGCGGACATACAGGGCTCACCCAGCCACAGACGCACGCTCCTGACATTGCCCATGCTTCGACTTTCCAAGCAGCTCGGAAACGGAGGCTAGATCACTTGCCAGAAAACCTCGACGACGAGGAATTACTGAGAAGCAACATGCACGATGGTGACACATATAAAGAGGACGGAGTATCCACCTTACCCAACTCCTTCCTTCTGACGAGGAAGATGACGGGATCGATCGCGACGACTGGGCCTCTACATGGTCCACTATGGTATCGGATTGGCCGGACACAACACATGTTTTTTCTTTTCCACGAGCAATCTATACCACGAAGAATTTGCAACGGGGGTTCAGAAGGCACGTGACATATTGCTATGGCTGCTCGATCGTTCTGTGCTTCCTAAACAGCTACTATTGGTTTTCGACAAGTCCGTTTATTATCATTAGACGACTGATGGTCGGCGGGACTGCCTCGCTGATTTACTGCAACTATACTGTGGCCGGACGACGGACAATGATACCCACAAATGAATCGATCGCTGGATCGCAAACACCCGCCAAAGCAGTACTCATGCGGTTCTAGCTCCGCTGGATGCCAATTCGGATTCCTAAGCTAAAATCCGCTCTCTGTAACGGGGTAGTTTGTTACATGTTATTGTCACTAAGGATAAAATGACAATAAAGAATATTACGTTGAATATTCTTTCAACAATATCACATAGCATAATGATATTGTTCAAGATGACCGAAGGGTCTACTCATTAGTTGATATCGTGATGATATCAACCCACCAATCGCTGCCAGACGCGCTCAATGGGTGGTGAGTGGACGTCATTATACGATTAGTTCAAAAAGTATAATTTGGTCTGGACGAACAAGAGAAACAAGAGTTACAAGACTTTATTGCATGAAACAACAGGTTCACTTCTACTACAACTAGAGTCTTCGTGGTAGTCGCTTACATTCCTCTGTGTATTGCTTACATATAACAGGGCACTGACTATCAATACAGTCAGTGATTGTAAACGTACTTGTTGACCAGTGCGTAGTCGTCAGTGCCCCGTTACACCTGGTAGCACTTTGTATTCCGTCCAAGGACCGCAATCGCATCGCCCGACATGAGCATATTGGACGATGAAGAAGGCGACAGCTTTCACGGAACCCGTAAAAGCTACTCCCATTTGAGCGACATCGAATGAAGTGAGATCGAACGAATGAGTTCGACCGTTGGCGATGAAGCTATCTGGGCCATGCTATCCTCAAGGGCAGATACCAGCAACATGCCTTCATTAGCAAGTTCTTTCAACGAGAACTTGATGAGTCGCGAGCGCAGGTGACCTTGGTGCAACAACAAGATCACCAGCGGACCGAAGCACTGAGACAAAAATAGTCTCAGTCCGCAGAGCCGACGCGTGAACGTCGACGGGAGTCTCTAAAACCAGAGGTCTCCAAGTATCGGGGAGTCGAGGAAGACTCCCTGTTAAGATGGTTCGTCGAGCTGGACGATGCCATCGATGCTCGTCGCAACGACGATGAGCGAATGCAAGTTGGATTCGCTCAGTCGTACTTGGCAGGAGACGCCAAAGCTTGGGCCCTGAATCTCACGTTGCACAACCCAAACGTGTTTGGGTCGTTGGAAAATCTTCAATACCCTGCTCAGCGAGAAGTTTGAGCCTCCCAGGGCAGAGTTCAGGACATTATCGGAACTCCTCGGAATCAAACAGGGTAAGCGTAAGGTTGACGCTTACGCTCAGCATGTACGCTACCTTGCAAGCTGCATGGTAGTGAACCATGTGAGTGAATTTGTGTTGATCACAATATTCATTCAAGGGCTGTCCGATGGTCGCGTCAGGGACCACCTGTTCCGCGGAGAGCTAAAGACGCTCTCAGAAGCAATCTTCGCTGCGGAGCTGGAAGACTTAAGTGTGAGACAGGCTCACACTACGCTGAACACCTTTCGTCCGCAGAGACGATAAGCGGTCGGAGGTCCAGATCCAATGGACCTATGTAATGTCGAGGGCGAGAAACCTCGCCCTGCAAATGACAAGCGATCGGTGAGATGCCATCGCTTTCATAAACTGGGACACTACGCATATGAATACAGTATACCCCGGTCAGGACCTCGGGGTGCTGAGCGCAGTAATCGTCCACCTGTAAGAAGAACTGGAGGGTGAGGGTCCGATGCTGTTGCAAAGCCGCAACAGCGAGACCAACCATCAAAAAATGGTCGGGGTCAGTAGGGGCGGAGCACACTACTAATCCAGCAACATCGAGAGAACTTGCAAATATCTTGAAGAAGGTTGCTCCCGAAACGCATGCATTGTGTGTCTCTACACCTGGTGATGAAGTTTCCTTCATCACCTTGAAATTGGGAATGACAAAGGACTTGGCACTTCGCGCCCTAGTTGACTGTGGGGCTTCGAACAATTTTGTTCTTCGGTAGTCGCTAGAGGCAAAAAGTTTCAACTTCGTGGAGCGGGAAATACCTCCAACGAGAATGACGTTGCGCCTAGCGACAGGCGCATCGATCACTGTGAAAAAACGTGTAGTCGGAATCCACTAAACGTTAAAAGGCGAACTGTACGATGATGACTTCATCGTACTCGACCTGGATGATAAGTTTAATGTCATTCTAGGACTACCTTGGCTCAGGAGATACGAGCCAAGGGTGAGCTGGCAGAATCGATCAGTTACGATAACTTCTACTTGTTCCTCAGATGACGATCTGAAGAATGTCTTGGAACGCCGAAACGCATGTGGGTGTACTGCGAGCGAGTGCGATGGCCTCACTCGTGGTACGGTCGTTAGCACGACTGTACAAGAACACAATGTAGATGATCACTACATTGTGGAGAAAGCTCTCCTGGACCCTGTGGAAGTGATTATCCAGAAAGTAATCGAGACATTGAATGTCTTTATCAATGACGGATCAAGCATAGGCGCTTACACGCTTGATCTGGTTGTGCCTCCGAAATTAACTTCGGAGATAACTCAATTGCCGACGCTTGAACCGAAACGGTTCTTGCGTGATCTGCGTAGTGACAAAGTCAACCAGATCTGTGTACTCGTCGCGGAGGGCGAGTGCGTTACCGATATTCGATCGGCAACGGTGTTTGCTGAGAACGAGAGGGTTCGCAGCAGTTCATTGATGGACGAAAGTGTCATCGATGAGAAGACCCGGATTGAGCGATACACGTCTCAATCCTGGAAGTCACTTCATTCAAATCCTTTGTAAAAGGATTTGATCGAATTCAAATCCTTTGTAAAAGGATTTGATCGAATTCAAGGATGTGTTCCCTGAATCCGTGCCATGCGAGTTGCCTAAGGACGAAGGCAGTCGAGACGAGATCTAGCTCAAACCGGGCTCGAAGTACTGTGTCATGAAGCAGTGACCACTGCCTCGTGAACAAGTACTAGCGATCGACAAGTTCTTTGCCGATCGCTTAGCAGCGGGCCATGTGAGGGAATCAACATCCCCTGACAGCTCTCCGACCTTCTGTGTGCGAAAGGCCACAGGAGGGTGGCGGATAGTGCACGCATTCAACAAGTTGAATGCTGCAACGGTACCGGCTCAGACGCCGATACCGAGGAAGGACGTAATCATAGATGGTATGTCAAAGGGTACCGTCTTCGCGTCCATGAATCTATTGGACGGATTCAATCAGATCCTCATGCGTGAACGGGACATCCCGTACACAGCAGTGAGCACCCCCCAGTGGTATGCTGTGGGAGTGGCTGGTGATGCCACAGGGGCTGAGTAATACCCCTGCAACATTTAACAGATGTGTTACGAATCTGTTGAGACCAGTGCGAGACTCTGCACCGAGTTACTTCGACGATTTGTTCGTCAATAGTCGGGTATGGACGGAAAGACGGACGGTGAAGTTCATAGAACTCACGTTCGTTAAGTCCTTCAACTTATGCGCAAGTATAAGTTGTACGCAAACCTCAAGAAGTGTATATTCGCGGCAAGCGAAATACCACTTCTTGAGTGCATCGTGGGTAAACAGGGCGTACGCCCTGATCCCGAAAAGATCAAGGCTATCACTGACTGGCCAGTGCCAGTCGATGTCAAGGGACTTCGTAAGTTCCTTGGGCTAGCGGCGTACTTGCACAAGTACTCGCGCAATTACGCCGAGATGGCTGTTCATCTTTCTTGTTTACTCAAGAAAAATGTAAAAGGTGCGTGAAACGCTGACTGTCAGCGTCCTTTGAAGGCATCAAGCAAAGCTTGATGCAATCGCCCATATTGGCGATTGCACCAGTGAAGACAATTTACTGTGGTCTGTGACGCCAGCGATTTTGCGATCGACTGTGCGTTAATGCAACTTGATGCAGATGGCGCAGAGCGCGTCATCTGTTATTAGTCGCGTCAGCTGCAGGTAGCTGAGCGCAATTACCCAGTGCATGACAAGTAACAATTTGCCATGAATTACGCACTGGCTAAGTTCCGCTTCTATCTCCTCGGAGATAGACCGTTCATCGTCTATACAGACCATGCGTCACTACGCACGGCCGTAAACAGTCCACACCTCTCGCAGAGAATGGCGAGGTGGCAGTCGTTCTTTGCGGGGTACAACTTCCCCGTGGAATACAAACCAGGACGCCTTAACGTCGTCGCTGATGCGCTATCACGTCGGCCCGATTTCGAGCCTACAACAAGCGCCAAAAGTGAGGCATTGCCCACTGTTGCGGCACTATCAGTCAGTGTGCCGTCATCGCATTTTATCGATGACGTGCGGAAGGCATACGCAGGAGATACGATTCTCCTTCGTTTGATGGGTCACCTTGCAATTCCATCCCGGATATCCTTGTCGGATTTGCCGGCTCTATACCGTTTCTCTTTGGATCGATATACGACTCTCAATCGCCTGCTGTACTACACAGCAGTTGCCGACGATACACCTCGTGTCGTCGTCTCCACTCATAATGATTTGCGATTACGCATCATGTTCGAATGTTACGATGCGCCCTCAGGCGGGCATCGTGGTAGGGAAAAGACTTACCTCACGGTAAGTCGTAACTTTTACTGGCCCCACCAGTATCAGTTTGTACGCAAGTACATTCGTTCTTGCGAGGTCTGTTAACGGGTGAAGCCTAGCCCTTCGTCCCGTGCGCCACTACAACCTCTGCCGGTCTCGGCAGAGTGTTGGGAGTCCGTTTCCATGGACTTTGTTTTTTGGTTCCCCGAAGACTCTCACAATAATAATAGGATTATTGTGTATGTGGATCGTTTCAGCAAGATGGTGCATCTTTCTGCAGTCTCTGAATCGATTACTGCACAAGGATGTTCGTGTGTCTTCATCGACACAGTGTTTCGACTTCACGGATTACCCCGTGAACTCGTTTCTGACCGTGAACCTCGGTTCACGGCGTATTTTGGCAAGCCGTGTTGCGTTCACTCGGAACACGATTAAAGACGTCTACTCCTGACCATCCTGAAAAAGATGGTCAGACGGAACGTGCGAACCGTTTCGTCGAAGGAATCCTTCGAGAATACGTCTACTCCTTTTCGAGTTGGAGTGAGTTTTTGCCGATGGTCGAATTTGCCATCAACAATTCCGTACATGCGTCAACAACGCATACACCGTTGTACGTGAATGTCTTACGCCACCCACGTCTTCCCGCCTTTATACAGAGTGTCTCTGGGTTTAAGGAGGAGGGACTCGCTCGAGCAAAATCCGTTTTGACTCTTGCTCATCACGTATCATCGCACATGCCGATACGTTCAATGTCGATGTCGATGTTATCGACATCGAAGAAGTTGATCTTAGCAGTAGCAATGACGCTCTTGCTACTTCAGACAATGATGACGATGCTGGTAGATTCAGCATCGTCAACGATTACTCCAGCGAGGAAGAAGACAACCTCGCTGTAGAAGAGAAGAATCTCTTAGCAGTGCGCACGAAGCGCACTGAAAGACAAAACAACGAGTCAGCAGAGAACTTCCTGCTGACTCGAGAG
Organism: Hyaloperonospora brassicae; assembly: GCA_947650285.1. NCBI lineage: Eukaryota > Oomycota > Peronosporomycetes > Peronosporales > Peronosporaceae > Hyaloperonospora > Hyaloperonospora brassicae. The sequence goes on from CANTFL010000151.1 coordinate 101,495, forward strand.
GAGGTAGTCCGTTTCGTTCAGGATTCCATCGCAAATGCGGTGGACCTCCAGAAATGGAACGCAGACAAGAATGGAAGAGCAAATTTTCTTTCATTTTACGTTAACGACTTATTACTACTGTCTACGGCAAACTTACCTGAACATGTAGTCACTAATGTCGGCATTAGTTTACTACTGCCGAAATACATTGGGCATTTTCGTGTGTTGCACCGCAAGGGCAATGCATACACGATGGAGTTGCCTCGCAGGATGCGCAAGCATCCTACGTTCTATGGTGGTCGTCTCCACCCGTACAATCAGTACGGGGTCTTATTTGAACACGGAGACAGCCATCATGCTCACGAATCCCTAACAGATTCTTGTGATCACGGGCCAAACACTCAAGTTGGTCCTTCAGCGACGCGGCCTCGTGACGAGACGCCTCTAGCTCGTCGCGCAAAAGATGCTTCTCGTGTTCGCTCTTGAGTTAAAAGAACGCAAAATCCGTTCGGTCTTTCTCCCGATCGGTACGGAGTCGTCGTACGGTCGCCGGCAAGTCGTGCAGACGATCGCATTCGTGATCGACGTCCGCCCTCAACTCGATCAGGTAACGCTCATGGTTACCCAAAGTCTCCTGCATGCCCGGCGGTTGAGCCGGACATTGTCTTTCCACCGCCACCAGAACCACTGGTGGATTCTCACGGTGGTCAACGATTTCACGTGGGGCGTGTCTTGAGCCACCGCGTGATGAACGGGGAGCGGAATATATATATTTTCCGCTTTCGGGGAACTCCACCATCTAATGATAAATAAGAGCCTCTAACCTAGCTGATGGCTGATGTTGAGGGTCTCGTACAACAACGTGACGAGGCACAGCCGATGGGTTCCCGAACCCATCGGTAAACACGCGCTTTTTGCGCTTGTAGACAAATTGCAAGTTTACAATCGTGTCCCCAAAATCAGCCGGGAGGTGAGCCCTACCCCAGGGCAAACTCAGGGAATACACATTACTATAATCACGCTGCGAGTTGTCAGCTCAACTCGCACAAGGGTGACCCCGTGTGAGACAAAAAATACCTACCTCATGCGATAATCAATGCAATTATTACCGTACACAAGTAATGTTCGTTTCTCATACTTGATGCGTTCCGCTACAAATTTTTGGAGCCACGCTTCATGTCCAAATTCTTGACATTTGATGCGAACGCGCTCTATGCCGCCAAAAGCAATGTGGGACCCCGATTTTGGTTTCTTTTAGACCATCGATGCTTCAAAAAGCATCGAGATAGAAGACTTCTTCAGCGCGAAAGTTTCACTTGCTGGAGGTCAAGCTACGAAGATTACTCGCGTCGAAAAATGGTATTCGATGATTCTGTTTTGTCCCGCGCGACAAGCTATTCATTAGAATTATGGAAAATCGTCACGGCTATAGCGCACCACGTTATACCGTTATACCATCTTCGGTACCATAAATATCAGAGTGACGACGGCTCGCGCCATCGTCGACACGCTCGTGCGAAAAGGCACGAGTTGGCTGTAGTGATGAGTAATTATACTCCCTTCAATACTCTAGATCACTTCTGAACAGACTGTGACGCAAATCGCGAGTCCGTTTGTTCGGTAGTGCCTCTGAGGAAGGCCCAGAAAGAGTTACCACCGGTGATCGGGATGCCTATTAAGCCTTTCCCGATTCAGACACGTCTGACGAGCCAGAATAGATGAATCCCACTTCAAAGTTATCAGCACGTGGTGAGTAAACACTTCTGCCTGCGGCAACAGGTGTCGTAAGCGACGAAGAAGAAGCAAACGACGAGCCGTATGCTGCGGAGGCTGACGCAGCAACGTGCTGTGCAGGATTTATGTCACATCGCATAGACATGTTAACTGTGCAAGGCAAGGTCATATATAAATGGATCAGACCAAACAAGTTCTTCCTGTCGCAATGGTGGCCGACTAGTAATTACCAAGGCACAAAATTCACGATGTGAATTTCCGGTAAAGGAGTGTGATGTAACGGGGTATTCCGTTACATACCCCTTTAATATTAAGAAGGCAATGACAAACAAAAATATTCCGTTGAATATTCTTTTTGACAATACAGTCTTCCCTCCATATAAGAACCTCTGTAGAGGGTTAAATTCCTGTTCAAGAAAGTTCGTGTCCCGCACCAAGCTGCGTCACTTGGTTTTTGTGTACTGACTCGATATAAGAGACTTCAGAAACACGGTATCAAAACAAGGCGCACCAACCACCAGTTTCCCTCTATATTGGACTTGCCACAGTCTCGCATTGCCTGCTACTTTGCACATTTGCTTCCGTTCCACCGTAAACATGTCGTCGAAGCGAACGATTCTGACGATGGAGCAAAAGCGTCAGGTGCAGGTGCACACCACACGCACACCAGGCATGAAACTATTTCAAATCCAAGACTGGGTCAAGGAGAAGCTCGGCTTTCGGATCTCCACAACGGCAGCAGAACGGATTCGTCAGGCACCAGTCAACGCGTTCCTTGCCATCGGCAGCAAGCGCAATCGAAAGGTGCTGTTTCCATCGTTTGAGGCTGCGTTCTTCGCTTTCTATCGTCTCAATGACGTCAAAGCAATTCTCACAGACGATCTACTACTGTCAGAAGGTCGCTCAATACAAACCGCTCAAGGGGTAAGCGAGAACGACCTGAGGCTTTCGAATGCGTGGCTGCACAAATTTAAGACGCGACACGGCATCCAGCATCATGTGCTTCACGGCGAGGCGGACTCAGTTGATCGCGCTCAACTCGCAGTGAATCGAATGGAGCTTAGAGAGCTGATTGGACAATATTCACCACGAATTGTGTTCACTTTTGACGAAACAGCTGTATCGCCTGCCTCCAAAAAAGGACCTGGCAGCGGTCAAGCGCAACAGAAAGAAGTCAGAGAAGGACCGTATCACAGTCGTAATGTGGTGCAACATGACCGGGACCGAGAAGATGGATTCCGTTGTCATAGGCAGTTCGAAGCAACCACGAGAATTTCGCGAAGCTAACACCAAGCAAATGAAGTTTTTGTGCTTCAACAACCAGACTGCATGGTAAAACAGGTCAACGTTTGCTGAGTGGATCCGGCATTTCGATGCCAAGATGCACGGGAGACGAGTGCTTCTACTGCTGTACAACGCGTCGTGTCACTATGGATCCACTGAATGCTACAATGTCAAGTTGGCATTCCTGCCGCCAAATATGACAGCAAACTTGCAACCGCTCGACGCAGGTAAGTTTGAATGGATGATCTCTTGACCAGCAATTTCTCACGTGTTTTTCTCTGACAGGATTTATACGGGCATTTAAAGCGCGGTATCAAAAGAAATTGGTTTGATGGCTCCTGGATGCAATCTACACCAGAATCGGCCGAAAGTTGAATATCCTGTAGGCTGTGCGCTTCACTATATCAAGCTGGGAGGAGTACCCGAGCAAGTGATTCGCAACTTCTGGACCCAGTGTGCTATCGTGGGGGTGCTCAAGATGGCCGATCTCACCCAACTACGCGACTAAAATAAACGCATCGATGGATCTGTTGAAGACGGGCTGACCAAGCTCATGGAAGGTTTGACTTGCAGCGTCAGTGTAGTCGATTAAATCGATGCGGATGACGACGAGCCGATCGAGTGCGACTCAGACGTGATAGATCATGAGGCGATTGAGAACGACAACGATAGTGACAGTGCCGACGAGGTGGCGATTGGGCCATCCGAGGCTCTAGACTTTTGTCTCCTTCTGTCATCCTTTCTTTCGCTACAGCATGACAGTGACGAATTGGCGAAGAAGCTGGTAAGCAACACGGATTGCGTTAGACAGCAGTTCTAGATGCGACCGAATCAGTGTACCATGGGTGCATTTCTTAGAATAGGTTCAGATTGACCCTCCAGGTAAGAGCGGTTTGTAGAGGGAGCGAGGCGAAAACGACAATCATTTTGGTCCGATATATGGAGGGACGACCGTATTATGAAGCATAGTTATATTGTTGGGATGACCGAAGGGTCTACTAAAAAATTGATATTGTGATTACATCAAGCCATTATTCGCTGCTAGACACGCGCAATGGGTGGTGAGTAGACGTTACCATACATTTATATATACTAATATCAGTAAGTCAGGTCAAAACAAAGAACAGAAGGTATCAGACAGAATTGTATTAAATAACAAATTTACGTCTACCACAATTATAGCCTTGCCTTAGTTGTTGAATCGTCCTTCTGTGTAGTGCTTACAACTTTCAGAATAGTGAACCGTTACAATTGGTGTTACCTTGCAGAAAAAAGCCGGGAGATTGAGGTACTACATCGTTCATCATCCATAAACCCATCGGCACCTTAAAACCTACGATCACCTCTTGATTGCTTATATTAGTAAGTTATAAATACTTCGAACTTCCAGACCCGGCATTTATCGTCAACAACCAAGTAACATCTCTTCGTTTCCAAAGTTTGGCCTTTAAGCATTTACATCGATTCTCACCTCCGTGGATCCTTCGTCAAGTATTGCGAGATGCTGATCTTCAATATTGATTGCTTATATGATGGATCTATATGGCGCTTTTCGCCCCTCTAGACTTATACGAACTTCATCTGGTAGACGGGGGAGGGCTCCATCTGCCAAATCCAAACGGATTCCTGCCGGTAATATAATATTTTTGCTTCAATTTGCCTCTTGACCGACTTTATCCCCGACCGATAATTCGACATAATACAATATAGATCCATCCAATGTGAGCTTGATCTTAATTCGTCTATTTGTCCCATACCCGCTCTCACCAATCCCCACGCATTCTTGGGTCTGACTTCGTTTTATCATACAACTGACCTTGCTAGCTAGGGTTGTTTCGATGACTGAAGCTTCAGTGCCAGATTCACTCAACATTGTGGTCTTCTTGTAGTTAATCTTGCCCAAGACTTTTGCTTGCTTAAGAATTTCCTGGTATGTGGTACTTTAGTATCCTCGCGACTCGCCTAAAGTAAGCTCGATCACCGTACTTATTGGCGATCGGGCGTATTCATCAACTTGTTTTATGCTTGAAACCGAGCAAAATCTACGGAAAATTCGCATGTATAGGCAAGCGGCACAACCGGATCATTAACTTCGCGATCTTCTTTCTTATTTTCCACGTATGCATCCATGCGCTGGTAGACGCGCGCAGTTTCTTCCATGTCGCCAGCATCTTTTATTGTAACACAATCAACAACTTGGCCTGATCGCGATCATCGAACACTTAGATGAAAATATTCACATGCTCGAGTCTCACGGCCATCGTCCCTCCTCAAACAATATCTTCACGTGAATCGCTGCCACGCTCAACCGATTGAGAAACGCTGGTGTGGTTATATCCGACCGTTTCCTTGCCTAGAAGTATCGTCGGCTCGTTGATTGCCAGATCACCTATATTGAATCATGAAACTTCATAATAGAAGCCTTCATTAACCACGGGTAAATTGACTTCGCTGGCTGTACCAGGTTCGCGCCGGTAATTGTGAGGAGATAGCCAAACACTAGGCAATTCTCTGCATCCGGAGCTCGGTCACGCAAGAATGCGGACTTGATTTATACAATTTAGCTCCTCGCCCGATCTGCGTATCTGTCTCGACCAACAACTCCTTTAGATCGCTGATCGCCGATAATCGTAGCCCATTCGTCGTAATTCCATCACTTGACATGGTCTTGGCGGAGTGCATCAGTAGTCGTCTGGTTTCCTCCTTATCAAGATCATGAGGATAATAGTTGCACGATCGACTATGATGCGACCCCTTCACCGACTCCATCTCCACATCTGGATAAATAGCTTCTGGGGCCGTTAAACATACCGTCTTTTGAACACCACTCTGACAAACCATCTTCCTCTGGTTTCCTTAATAATTCTTTTGGCAGCTTCTAAGTATGACTGCAGCTAACCGGCGGGTAATTTGGGTGTATCAGTCGATCTCGCCCTCATCGGAGTCATATTATAGAGGATCAATGCAGATCTGAACGGTCCCAATGACTTTTATGGAATATATGACGAACCGTCTAATTCCGAGTCTCAGGTTACTGACGCGTACTGCGGCAATCTGGTATGATAACTTCTCCGTGTGTCTGCGATCTGTCCGTATAGATCACTTGGTGAACATCGCATTCCAACAGTATCTATGCATTGAAAGATCCATCGGTAAATTCCGCGTCTTGAAGCAACTGTATCAGACTACGGATCGCTTTTAACTATTTTGAGAGTGAGACATGTGGTGATATTGGCACTCGTAGCAAATCAATTAGATGTGCTTTCAAGATCTTCAGCACTGATTCACAGGTCGACAGTTCTTTTATATCCTTTCAGTGGGAGTCTTTCTTCAGCATTTCCACCTGCCAATCTTCTTGACATACCTTCATCTTGTCTTCGTCCTCCATAAACTTGATCGGTCGCCAGAATGTTGTAATAGCGCGACTGTATGGATCTAATATAGCCTTGCAATCGTCTGGTATTGATCAAGCTGATTCTCTCTTTAATCGCTCAGTCATCACGATCTTTGTCTTTAACGGTTCTTTAACAGTTTTTATGTTTAACATTCTCGAACGAGATTACGCGATGCAAATCATACTTTTCAGCATGATCCACAGTTTTCCATAAATGAACCTCTCGGAAAAGTCAGGTTTATCTTATCTTTTGGATCGACAAGGCGAAACTTTTCTTCAACTTTCTTTTTATCAAAGCCCCCCCTCAAATCCTCAATACGATGAACATTAAACATCTTGCGTCTACGGCGATCTCTCGGCATCTGACGCTTCCATCCCATATTATTTCATTATCTTTACATCTAACCTCAGGGACTCACGGTAAAATCCGTGTCAACAGAAGGTTCGGGAACGCGCACCATTGTGGTGGAACGGAGCTCACACGATTCTTGTAATCATGACTCTCCACTGGCACCGAGACTACCAAATATCGTAGGGGGTACCTCGTTTCCATGCTTGGTTCCTTCCTCACCTTGTGTATTCATCTGTAGTGCTGGCTGCATCCTTCTCGGTGTACCAATAAAGATGCTAAAATTGACCGTGTTCGAGACGGTGGAAATTTTTTGAGAATCTTTACACGATCAGAGGTCACTTGTAGGTACTCGGTATTAGCTACCCAGATCTCAACGAGATCGCATTTTCCAATACGTAGATCTTGATTCTGCTTGACCGTCTGAAAACATGAGCCATCTTGCGATCTTGTTTACTCTTGCTCTCTTTCAACGCCCTATCGCAGTTATAATGATGTTTGTGAGAGTCCTGAACACACCCGGCCAATCAACACAGGTGCGAAACTTGTACAAACGAGCGTCGCAACTTTTTTTTCCTCGGAAAGCCTTATATTTATCTCGGAAGAGAAGACGCGTGCTTTTTGAAGTATTTCGAGCTTTGTCTACTGATAGCCAACCAATCGGAAAACCTACAACATATACTATCGATTCCCAAATCACTCGTCACGCGTCGTTCAATTAACCGATCTGTCGATTGTAAATCCTAGTCTCCTTAATTTATCTTCCACACCTGGCTCAGGCCAGAATATTATCTTGGATCGAATCGAATCTTAGATCGAAACTCCTCATCGACCGGACCTCTTCTTAGGTCGGATCGGTCTTGGATCGGATCCTCTCTTCGATCGGAACCCCTTTTCGGATCGTGTAGCGGAGCTACACAGCTCCTTCAGTCACAGGAAGCTTTAACGCTCACCAAGCAACTTTTGTTTAGAGAACTTGACTCAGAGAGTCAACAAGCTCAGAGATCGTACGGTCCCTGTTCTAAGGGACCAAACGAGTCGAGAGAATCACAGTACAGAGTGCTCAAGAGTAGCTGCCTTTACAGGAGTTGCTAACTCTTACCGATCAAGGACGCCTCGTGTGGCACGTGTATTAAGTGATCAAAATAGAAACTGAACTTTGTTTATTTTTATCTAAAAGAACACCTCATACCAACGTACTTAATCTGGTCACTGCTATTCTAATTAATACCTCCTAAAAGATCTCGTAATTCGGTGGCTGACACACTTCAGCCCCCAACAATTGATATGGTGTTCTATATATCATCTATAATGGTACTCCGTCCCTTGTGTACCACACATGCTATGTAAACCGTTATACCCTTCCTCACCAGACTAACCATACTACGAAACGCCAATCAAATTCTTTCATCGAAGAGGTCGGTGTGTGTACGTGATAATCGCACGGTTAGCCAAAACACGAAAACCATGCCATCGCCACCTAACGAGTCTCGGACTCTTTCCAACCTCTACATTGATGAAGGTGTGAAATGTGGCGGCGATATCAATGTCCATGTAGATAAAGGGACAATGTCCAACCCCCTCCAATGCCTGATGTTCGACCTCTCACAGAACCAAATCCGTTCGTCAAACGTGTTGGTACCACCGCGCCAATGGCACGGCATCATGCAACAGATCACGATGAACACATCATCACCAACCCGCTCGACGAGCAAAAAGAGTTGTTTTTCCAGCGTGAGTAGAGTGCTCTTCATCGCGCTCAGAAAAGAGGGTCGCTCGAAACGGGAGCGGTAATGTGTTCTCAACACCTGACGTGGAGGAACGTCTATGTCAAGTAGAAGGCCGTAGTCTTTCAACATGGGACAATGTCCCAGAGGCTGCGTCACCAGAAGGAATCGCCTTCCGCCAGGTTCTGCATGAGAGGTATATCGAAACATTCTTGACCACACAAGGTCAGTACAAGACCCACCTTACGAGCCTAGATCGTGGTATTTTGGCTCGACCGATTGAGGGCGCGCTCATATTGTTGTACGCCGGTGTGTTGTCTGAAGAGGAGGACAACCAATGCAACCGCTGCGTGTACAGCAAGCGACACCTCAGCAGCATGGCAGCTCTGAGAGCAAGTGCCGATGTGGCCGATGGTCGTTTGGAACGAAAGATCCGGTACTAATGCGCCAAGCTCGAGGCCAGAGATCAATTGCGTAATAGAACACGCTATGCTTCGGCTACGCCGGCAGCCGCGGGTTCCGACCCTATGGTACGAGGAAACCCGTTACCTTCCACCAATATTTGTGTGAATCGTTTGTGATCGCAGAATGACCCTGGCCACGATATTTGTGAGCATCCACGGCGTATGGGCAATCCTGCCGAAGGATTATCTTATACTGCCATGATTTATCCGACTGAGGGTACCTTTGCTACTTTACCCGATACTGGTATTGGCCATGACGACAACTTCGCTTCAGGATATTCTCCAAATGAAACTGGTCGTTCCCATTCTCATCAGGCAGCGTCGGTGGCGTTCAGTAAACAGAAAGACGAGCTCGACAATCTGCGTCAGAAAGTAATATGTCTCCTCAGAACCTTGAATAAGATTCAGCGTGAGCTCGACGCGGTGTAATCCCGTGTTTAGGCGTCGGAGTTGGACCAAGTCCGTATGAAGGCTCAGCCTGAGTTCCTGATTTGGATTCAGAAGCCGATGGCAAGCTCAAACGTTGCGGCACAAGCTCCTCCTAGTTCAGGTGGGACGGATTCCGATATGGCATAAGGAAGCTAGCGTAAACCACGGGATGTGTCCGCAGTTTGCGTGAAGGGTTTGAGCGTTTACGCAATTCCTTTCTTAGCGCCGACCATGAATGGTCCAATGAAGCGCAGCAACAACCTTAATCTAAAACCGGTGGACGCTTCGGTTGCATAAAGTATTTATCATTGAGTAAAACTTTGTCTTTGACCTCAAAACGTTCATAAAACCTCTGCCTTTAGCATCAGCTTGTTCCTTCTGCTTGTCTTGGCTATCAGCCTATGCTTCACGCACATGTCGTACGGCAGTAATATTTTGCGAGAAACTCGCTTACCTGTTTTTAAAAAGTAGCAGGGCTGACATCAGCAAGCTGATCGGCAACTCCTCCCCCACCAAGCCCTGAACCATGGAGCGGTAGCGTGAACGAAACGCGAGGGTGTATGAGACCATTAGCGTGGAAAGGTGTGTAGCCTATGGAGGCATGCACGACATATTTAACCGCAAACTCAACGAAAGCGATCATCTAACTCCAACGTTTTGGCGTTTCAGTGCAAAAACTGCGCAAGATGGCACCGGTAATGCGATTTATGCGCTCGGTTTGACCATCGGTCTGCGGGCGATTCGCTGTGGACATGTTTAATTGTATTTCAAGCACCTTGAAGATAGACTTCTAAAACTTCCCAGTGAAGCGAATATCTCTATCATAAATAAATGCCACAGACGATCCGTGTTGTTGAAACACTCGATTGATAAACAGTGTAGCTGTACCTTCACCATCGGTAGAGTCCGACACCGCCGCCATATGAACTATTTTGCTTAATCTGTCAACAATGACCACAATACCCGCATTGCTATACGAATCCTCTGATAAATAGGACAAGAAGTCATGCTGATGGAATCCCAAAACCCCTTGAGTACAGGCAAACTAGCTACCGGCGCTGCCGTGTAGGCTGAAGGTTTGACCCACTGAAACACGTTGTACAGGTACGCACATACGTATTCATCCATGCGTAAAATTTCGGTCACCAATACGCTTGGTCCAAAAAGCCATAGGTATTCTCACGACCAAGATGATCACTCAACACATTATCATGTGCCGCATAGAGTATCCGATTATTCAACTCCTCATTGTGAGGCGCAACGATATGAGGCGAATCTTCAGCATCCGTGCTATAGCACAACCGACATCAATCGATCGAATATTGATGTAGCCTCGCACGTAGTCGTGCCGACAATTTTATGTATGAGTCCTTGAACTCATCGCTTCCAAGAGCACGTAGCAGAGCTACACATTGGTTATCGTAGGCGTAAGCCGTACGGATGAGGTCAGTGATTGACGACGACAGAGTCGTCACATGGAAAGGCTCATAACCAGGCCTACGTGACAGCCCATCAGCTATATCATTCTACTTTACCGCCTCATACTTCAACTTGAATTATATTTGGCAAAGAAGGAAAACCAACGAGCCATTCTCTGAGAGAGATGTGGCGGATGGGTCGCAGTGCGCAATGACGCATGTTCGGTACATATCACAAAAGGCTTGGGGCCAAGCAGATGACCTCTGACTTTGACTAACGCGTACTTCATTGCAAGTAGCTCTTTGTCATGAAATAGATAGTTCGTTTCAGCTCATTTCAGCTGTCGGAACTCAAACGCAATGAAGTGTTCCCGTCCTTCGATATTTGTTTGTAACCGAGAACTTCCTATGACAAAGTAAGATGCGTCACAGACGACACTGAAAGGTCGATCAGGATCGGGCAACTCCAAGATTGGTCTATGGAAGAGACTCTCTTTAAAAGCACCATTCCACATCCTTTTTTTAAAGGAGATTGGATAACGGCCGAGCCATGTCTGCGTACTTCGCACTGTACTTGTGTAAGTAATCGGCAAGGCCAAGCCACTTACTTAAGTCCTTTTTGTTCTTCGGAACCGGTCAATGAACTATGGCTTTTAACTTAAAGGAATGCGCTCCAAGGCCTCGCGTCTCAATGAAGCACTCTATAAAAGGTAATCTCTTCTGCACCAAAAAAGATGCATTTAGATGTGTCGGCATACAACTTATTCGTGCGCATGCACTTGAGCGCTGCTCGTAAATGGTCAACATGATTATCCACATCTGACCTACCGTTCATAGCACTACTATGAACAAAGATGTCATCAAATTATGTATGTGAATAACCTCGGTGAGGTCTGGACAGTTGCGTCACAAGACGGTTGAATGTAGCTGGGGTATTTGATAACCCCTGTGGCATAACAAGCCACTCCCAGAGCATACCGCTCGGAGTACTGACCGCTTACAGCGGAATATCGCTCTCTCGCATAAGCAGTTGGTAATAACCATCGACTTAATCGAGTGCATTGTAAATTGTATATTCCAACATATTGTTCTGAATAAAAGCCTTCCTTGGAATCGGTGTATGATCCGGAATGATGGCCGCATTAAGCTCATTGTAAGCATAAACAATGCGCCATTTTCCGTTGGGTTTTATGACACACATGTCGGTGTGGAATGGGGAGATTTGCTCTCACGAACCAAACCAGCCGCGTGCTTTTCACGAAAGAAGTCGTCAATGACGTCACACTGTTCTTTCAATAAAGGCCATTGCCGTGTTACGCAGTATTTAGTTGCAGGAACCAAGTCAATTTCATGACGTACACCTCTATCCGAAGGTAAGACAGACGGTGGGTTGTGACAAACCACGTTCTGAGACTCTTTTACCAATAGAACAAACCGGAACCATAGGATCCTTAAGGACTAAAGTTCCACTACGCGCACTAGTTGCCGCTCGTGTGTCCTCATGGACTGACCCGTACAACACTAGAATGAGTTCTACTAAACGTCAGGTCGAATGACCACTGACTCGGATGACTCTCCCGCCTTTAGAGCGTGGCTAAATTCGCCATCAGACATCTCGTCTAGCTCAAATATATTATCCAAGAATGGAAGAGTCTCAAGACTAATGTTGTCATCAACATGGCCAGTTGCTCCATTGAAAAGTGGGTATAGTGTATTCTTACTGGTAGCACTTTGTGACATCCTGGGCGCTTGGCGCCTAACAGTTGCCACCCGAGGTCGGGATCGTCTCATTAATGAGACCTTACACCTCTTAAAGACCGGGACAATAGGTTCCCTGCGGATGGTATTTATCTCAGCACGCTCTTAAAGAGATCTAATTTCTTGAACGACATCTATTGGAGAGATACGTAACTCGAACACTTCACCCAGTGGATTTTAACATACCACTTCACTTGCCATGTGTGAGCCTAGCCCTAATATACTTCGTCTTTTTCCCAACGATGTCACTACCGACATTCTGTGAGGTGCCATCGCGGTCGCCCTCACTCGGTGACATTTTCCGTGCCACCCCACTCACATCAGAGGATCACATTCTTGACGACTCGGCCCTAGGCCAAGCATGCCTGCAGCATGCATTGACTCATTAATCACAACGAGTATCACTCAACGGGCTACAATCCTCTTCACGTACGGTAAAGGAGATCCGCTCAATATATATGTCATTGAAATTAGAGTAACCCAACTCGGACATTCCCATGTCCACCACGTTGACATCCTCTGTCAATGGCTCGCGCCAATAGTGCTTTTGTTGCCTAGAAAAGGTGGGTTCATGACTCTCCAAAGCTTCGCTAGGAACGTTGTGCGTTGCGCCTAAGGTCTTAGACCTCCAAACTATCCATGACTCATGGCGTTCAAGCCAGGCCATAACTAGGATTCGATCATATCTCGAATCCAAATTGAGGACAAGACAGCGTTCAATGCTGTCGAAGTCCAAAAACTTGACACCTAAGTTCAACAAACTTTAAGCACTGTGACGAGACTACCAGTCGCTAGAAGAACAGTGATTGAGTCACCCTCATGCGCTTTAAGCGCTTCAGCGTATTGCTGACTCCCCTCAAGGAAACGACATCGAGCATTATTAAATGATGCTTCTGAATCGACTAAAATTGACAAATGCTTCTCAAGGCCTTTCACTGCCGCCTTGGCGACTAACAAGCCAGGCTTGTATCCTTGCTCTGTGCTGGCGGGCAAAGAGCTCAGTGGGAATAATCCCTGTTTTACACTACCTCGTAGAGAAGCGACAGACCCTAGTTCTACCCCTGTAAGGCTCCCCGCGCCTACTGAGTAACGACTCTTCCCCGTGACAGACCAGATTTCTGCTTGGGGCTCGGGTTTCGACTCACAGTAGTCTGGCGTTGCTTGCGCAAAGGACAAGTGAGACACAAGTGTTTAGTGCTTCCGCACATGTAACAGCGTCTCACTTCTTGTTGTTGCACTGCACCCTAAAGCTCAACTTCACTTTCATCCTCAGCATTTCTGAGACCCATAGGTCCAGGCTTTCAGTAAGCCGAGGTATTTGTTGAGGTTGCCTTCGCAAAGCTGGGGTTATACCCATTCCAACCAAGTCTGGCTGACTTAAATTTGTGCTCAGCATTCTGAGCAATGTTTACAGCCTCTTCAAAGTAGAGGGCTGAACCCGAAAGACCTCGGTTCTGGTCACGCCAGTGCGAAGTCCTTCCATAAAGACATTCCCATAAAATGTCTCAGGGAGAGGGTCGGACTGCGTAGCAGACATCAAATCTCTCAACTCCTAGCGATAGCTCGTTAATCCATACTTACCCTGACGGGTAGATAGGAAGCGTGAGCGCACGCGACAAGCCTGGTTGGGCGGTGAGAAAACTCGAAACAGGTCTAACTTTAGCGATTCCCATGTGCGAAACGCCAAGTCGACCGACGTGCCGCACGTCAAAGCCCACCCTCTAGCTCTGTCGTCGAGCTTAGAGATAGCCAGCGAGACTAACTGATGCTCGATTGAGATTAGGCCAGACCTCATGGCCATCTCAATCTTACGGATCCAGAGGGTGAGGTTTTCCCCCTCCTTCCTGGAGTAATGTTTGACGTCCACCCGAAAGGTACGAGGCTTATCCTCTTCTGGTGGCATTGCCACGCAGCGTGTTGGCATAGCCGACGCGACTTGGTTTTGAACCTGCCATAGAAGGGCCATTTCATACTACATGAAGGTCTCGACTCGTGCATTGAGCACATTGGGACCTTCCGCATCTAAAAACTCCACATATTCAGGGCCTATGGCCGAGGTCATCATTTAGAAAGGGCGACTTTTTGGGCCTCAGTGAGATGTTTTGATTGATCCATATACATAGATGATCAGTTATTACATACCAAGGCGTAGATTGACTACTGCTGCTACAAAGTTTAGCGGAGCTACACAGCTCCTTCAGTCACATGAATCCCTAACGATCATTAAGCAACTTTTGTTCAGAGAACTCGACTCAGAGAGTCAACAAGCTCAGAGATCGTACGGTCCCTGTTCTAAGGGACCAAACGAGTCGAGAGAATCACAGTACAGAGTGCTCAAGAGTAGCTGCCTTTACAGGAGTTGCTAACTCTTACCGATCAAGGACGCCTCGTGAGGCACGTGTATTAAGTGATCAAAATGGAAATTGAACTTTGTTTATTTTTATCTAAAAGAACACCTCATACCAACGTACTTAATCTGGTCACTGCTATTCTAATTAATACCTCCTAAAAGATCTCGTAATTCGGTGGCTGACACACTTCAGCCCCCAAAAATTGATATGGTGTTCTCAATATCATCTATAATGGGACCCCGTCCCTTGTGTACCACACATGCTATGTAACCCGTTACACCCTCACTTGTTGTGTAATCCGCCACAAATCGTATCCCGTTTTCGGATCAGATTCCATCCCAGATCGGATCCATTAGTCTTGACCCGCCCATCCATACTTCGTACATAGTCCGGGTACCAGGAGATCCCTTTTTTGTACATTTCTCACACCATTTTACAGTCCTTTCTCCCTACAACAGCGATACATTGTTCTTCCAAAGCCATGGATATTACGTTAGACCAAAGTTTGATGCCCATGACGATGCAACTGAAGTTGAGGGTCGAAAAGATTTGCGCCTCCTGTATCAACGGTGTCCGCGCTCTCGGAAGGGTGCGTCACGACTCAGAAAACCCGCACTTACACATCTGAAGCTAAAGCGTGCGAAGCACCAAGGTATCAACAGAGCTACCATGCCTTTAATGCGGCAGGAAAGCGCAAATTACATACTACAGACTTTGTTGCTTCTTCCGACATATAGGCGCAGCTTCACGTATGCGGGTACGCATCGATATTTGGTCCAGCGAGACAACGACAGCAACTTACACAAGTGACACTTTTGATACTTGAACTGGAGCTAGACGTAAAGACTGCATTGTGATCGTGCGCAGAGTACACCTCGGTCCGATTTTATGTTTAGCTCTTGCAAGTGTTTCTTAGGGAACAAGTGAGTACGCCAATTACTCACGGAGATACAAAAGGCACCACAAGTAAGGAGAATAAAAACTGATATATACTGAAAACAACATGTATCACAAAATAAAAACGAGAGATGACTCAAATACAATCGTTCACCATATAGCGGACCAAAACGTGTGGCATTCTTACCTCGTACCCAAATAAACCGCTCTTACATGGAGGGTCAATCTGAACCTATTCTAAGAAATGCACCCATGGTACACTGATTTGGTCGCATCTAGAACTGCTGTCTAGCGTGCTTCGTATTACAAGCCAGCTTCTTCGCCAATTTGTCACTGTCATGCTGTAGCGAAAGAAATGATGACAGAAGGATACAACAGTCTAGAGCCTCGGATGGCCCAATCGGCACCTCGTCGGCACTCGATCGTCTCGTCGTCATCCGCACCGATGTAATCGACGACACTGAAGCTGCAAGTCAAACCTTCCATGAGCTTGGTCAGCCCGTCTGCAACAGATTCATCGATGTGTTTGTTGTAGTCGCGTAGTTGGGTGAGATCGGCCATCTTGAGCGCCCCCACGATATCACACTTGATCCAGAAGTTGCGAATCACATGCTCGGGTACTCCTCCCAGCTTGATATAGTGAAGCGCACAGCCTACAGGATATTCAACTTTCGGCCGATTCTGGTGTAGATTGCATCCAGGAGCCATCAAACCAATTTCTTTTGATACCGCGCTTTAAATGCCCGTATAAATCCTGCCAGAGAAAAACACGTGAGAAATTGCTGGTCAAGAGATCATCCATTCAAACTTACCTGCGTCGAGCGGTTGCAAGTTTGCTGTCATATTTGGCGGCAGGAATGCCAACTTGACATTGTAGCATTCAGTGGATCCATAGTGACACGACGCGTTGTACAGCAGTAGAAGCACTCGTCTCCCGTGCATCTTGGCATCGAAATGCCGGAGCCACTCAGCAAACGTTGACCTGTTTTACCATGCAGTCTGGTTGTTGAAGCACAAAAACTTCATTTGCTTGGTGTTGGCTTTGCGAAATTCTCGTGGTTGCTTCGAACTGCCTATGACAACGGAATCCATCTTCTCGGTCCCGGTCATGTTGCACCACATTACGACTGTGATACGGTCCTTCTCTGACTTCTTTCTGTTGCGCTTGACCGCTGCCAGGTCCTTTTTTGGAGGCAGGCGATACAGCTGTTTCGTCAAAAGTGAACACAATTCGTGGTGAATATTGTCCAATCAGCTCTCTAAGCTCCATTCGATTCACTGCGAGTTGAGCGCGATCAACTGAGTCCGCCTCGCCGTGAAGCACATGATGCTGGATGCCGTGTCGCGTCTTAAATTTGTGCAGCCACGCATTCAAAAGCCTCAGGTCGTTCTCGCTTACCCCTTGAGCGGTTTGTATTGAGCGACCTTCTGACAGTAGTAGATCGTCTGTGAGAATTGCTTTGACGTCATTGAGACGATAGAAAGCGAAGAACGCAGCCTCAAACGATGGAAACAGCACCTTTCGATTGCGCTTGCTGCCCGTGGCAAGGAACGCGTTGACTGGTGCCTGACGAATCCGTTCTGCTGCCGTTGTGGAGATCCGAAAGCCGAGCTTCTCCTTGACCCAGTCTTGGATTTGAAATAGTTTCATGCCTGGTGTGCGTGTGATGTGCACCTGCACCTGACGCTTTTGCTCCATCGTCAGAATCGTTCGCTTCGACGACATGTTTACGGTGGAACGGAAGCAAATGTGCAAAGTAGCAGGCAATGCGATACTGTGGCAAGTCCAATATAGAGGGAAACTGGTGGTTGGTGCGCCTTGTTTTGATACCGTGTTTCTGAAGTCTCTAATATCGAGTCAGTACACAAAAACCAAGTGACGCAGCTTGGTGCGGGACACGAACTTTCTTGAACAGGAATTTAACCCTCTACAGAGGTTCTTATGTGGAGGGACGACTGTAGTCAGAAAAGGAAAGATGCGCCAACGACGTGAGAAGTATGTATGAGTCGACACGCGCCTCGTATATTTCGTTATACATCCACGTCCATCATCCATCATCTTTTCCCTTGCTTGTTGATGATCCGACAAACTTCGTGGCTTTTTCATTCGATAGCCAAATGCGAGTGGAATGAGCTGCGTCGAGCCTCCAAAGGTACTCTGACCGTGCTTGTAACGGGGCAGCCCGTTACATGAAATTGTCACTTTAAGGAAAGTGACAATAAAGAATATAAAGACGGATATTCTTTAAAGAATATCACCAAAGTGGTGATATTGAAGGGTCGACCAAAGGGTCTGTTTATTGGTTGATATCGTGATGATATCAACCCACCAATCGTCGCAAGACGCGCGCAATGAGTGGTGACGAGACGTCACCATACATGCAGTTACATTAGTATAATTGAATTAAGTCAAACGAAGAGACGTAGTTTAAAGACTTAATTTTATTCATATTTCAGTTCTACTTTTACCCTACCTACGCTTCCTCGCTTGCCACGTGTACGTCCGTCGGGGCACCCAAATCCCTTGCGTTAAATTACGCAAGGGTGTGCCCCGTTACAAGTGGTGAGTAGACGTCGTCATTCATTCAGTTAGATTAGTATAATAAGTTCAGTCAAACAGAGAGACAGTGGTTAAAAGACTTAATTATATTAATAAAACATATCTACTTTTATCTTATCTACGCTTCCTCGTTTGCCTCGTGTACGTCTGTCGGGGCACCAAAACCCTTGCGTTAAGTTCACTCAAGGGTGTGCCCCGTTACACCTGGTAGCACTTTGTAGTCCTTCCAAGGACCACAGCATCCACCATGAACATGTTGGATGAAGAAGACACCTTTCACGCCACGCGTGGAGGGTTTACCCATTTGAGTGACATCGAATGGAGTGCGGTAGAACATATGAGTTCTACCGTAGGCGAACTCGTCGTCAGCGCCATGTTGGAGTCTCTAGACAGAGACCAACAACATGCCGCTATCGCCAAGTTCATTCAAAATGAACTTGCTCTCGATAGGGAGAAAGTAGCCTTGCTTCACCAGCAAGGCTCTCAACAGGCCGAGCAGTTGAGAGAACTCGGTGCTCAACAGACGGAGCTGTTGAGACAGCAGCAATTCCATGCTGCTGTGGGCGGGACGGCGCATGCGCGTCGTCCCGAAGTCATGAAAGTTGACATTTCCAAGTACAGTGGAGTCCCGGAAGACTCCCTATTACTGTGGTTTGTCGACTTCGACAGAGCCTTAAGGGCTCGTCGCGTCGAAGATGAACAAATGAAACTCACATTTGCTCAAACCCACTTGGCAGGACGTGCCAAAAGTTGGTCCCTGGGACTCGAGAGTAGCGACCCACATGTGTTTAGGTCGCTAGATGACTTCAAGTACCGGCTCAGACAAACGTTTGAGCCGCCACGTGCTGAGTTCAGGGCTCGTCCAGAGCTCCTGAAACTCAAGCAGGGTAAGCGTGATGTGCACGCTTACGCACAACATATACGACTCCTTGCGAGTAGTATAACTGCCAACCCAGTTCATGAACACACGTTGATTACGGTGTTCATGCAAGGGCTCGCAGAAGGGCCCGTCAGGAGCCATCGGTTCCGCCTCGAGCTGAATACGCTTGAAGAAGCGATATCAGCCGCGGAACAGGAAGACTTTAGCATGAGACAGGCTCGTGCTAGCTCGAACTCTTACCGTCCACCGAGACGACAAGAGATCGGAGGTCCAGAACCAATGGACCTCTGCTATGTTGAGCGCGAGAGACCTCGCTCTTCAAACAACAAGCGATTGCAGAGGTGCAATCGCTGTCAGAAGTTAGGGCACTACGCATACGAGTGTAGTGCTCCACGCCCAGTACCAAACAGTACTGAGCGAACTGGTCGTCCATTTGATAGAAAGGGCAATGGTCGTGGGTCCAGCGCTGTTGCGAAGCCGCAACAGCGAGACGGACCATCAAAAAATGGTCGGGGTCAGTAGGGGCGGAGCGCCCTACTGATCCAGCAACCTCAAGAGAATTTGCAAATCTCTTGACGAAAGTTGCTCCAGATACACAATCATTGTGTGTCTCTGCACCTGGTGATGACGTTTCGCTCATCACCTTGAGGTTGGAAGCGACAAATCATTTGTCGCTTCGTGCCCTAGTAGACTGTGGGGCGTCGAACAACTTTGTTCGTCGCCAGTCACTAGAGGGTCGTAGGCTCAAGTTTGATGAGCGCGACATCCCCCTCACAAGGATGACGGTGCGCCTTGCAACAGGCGCATCGATAACCGTTGAGAAACGTGTAGTAGGAATCCACTACACGTTAGAGGGCGAGCAGTACGATGATGATTTCATCGTACTAGATCTGGATGACAAATTTGATGTCATCCTGGGATTACCTTGGCTCAGAAAATACGAGCCAAGGGTGAGCTGGCAGCATCGATCCGTGAAGATGCCTGCTGCTTGTTCATCAGATGGCCATCTGATGAACATCTTGGAGCGTCCACAAGCGTGTGGATGTTCTGCGAGTGAGTGCGATGGCCTCACTTGCGGTACGGTCGTTAGCACGACTGCACAAGATCACAGTGTAGTTGATCACTACACTGTGGAGCAAGCTCCCGGCGGCTGTACAGAAGTACAGGCTGCGCCGAAGGTCCACCACTCGAATAAGTCGAGTGGACCGGGACATGGATGCATGCCTAGCGGGCAGCATTTTAGAAGAAAGAAGTCTGTTGCCCCCAAGGGGCAACATGAAAATCCTAGGTCGACTGGAGAGTCGACCGTAGAGGATCGGTTCCTGACTGTGGTTGCACAGCCACAGTCGGAAGACGTCGAGGGAATAAGTCCCCACGTACTTGAGGAAGGAATTCCTCAAGAGTCGCTTGCTGAGGGATTAGGCCCTCAGCAACCTGTGGAAGCAAGTTCCCAGGAAGAAACCGAGACGTTGAACGTCTTGGTTAATGACGGATCAAGCGTAGGCGCTTATACGCTTGATCTGATTGTGCCTCCGAAGTTGACTTCGGAGATAACTCAGTTGCCAACGCTAGAACCGAAACGGTTCTTGCGTGATCTGCGTAGTGGCAAAGTCAAGCAGATCTGCATACTCGTCACAAAGGATAAGTATGTGACCGACATTCGGTCGGCAACAGTATTTGCTGAGAACGAACGGGTTCTCAGCAGCTCATCGATGGACGAAAGTGTCCTCGATGAGAAGACTCGGATTGAGCGATACGCGTCCCAATCCTGGGAGTCACTTCAGGCAAATCCTTTGTATAAGGAATTGATCGAATTCAGGGATGTGTTCCCTGAATCCGTACCTTGCGAGTTGCCCAAGGACAAAGGCAGTCGACACGAGATCGAGCTCAAACCGGGCTCGAAGTACTGTGTCATGAAGCAGTGACCACTGCCTCGTGAACAAGTGATAGCGATCGACAAGTTCTTTGCCGATCGCTTAGCAGCGGGCCATGTGAGGGAATCAACATCCCCTCATATCTCTCCGACCTTCTGTGTGCGAAAGGCCACAGGGGGGTGGCGGATAGTGCACGCATTCAACAAGTTGAATGCTGCAACGGTACCGGCTCAGACGCCGATACCGAGGAAGGACGTAATCATAGATGGTATGTCAAAGAGTACCATCTTTTCGTCCATGGATCTGATGGATAGATTCTATCAGATCCTGATGCTTGAACGGGACGTCCCGTTCACGGCAGTGAGTAACCCCAGCGGGATGCTGTGGGAGTGGCTAGTGATGCCACAGGGGCTGAGTAATGCCCCTGCAACATTCAACAGATGTGTAACAAATCTGTTGAGACCGGTGCGAGACTTCGCACCGAGTTACTTCGACGATTTGTTCGTCCATAGCCGGGCTATGGACGGAAAGACGGACGTTGAAGTTCACAGAACTCACGTTCGTTAAGTCCTTCAACTTATGCGCAAGTATAAGTTGTACGCCAACCTCAAGAAGTGTTTATTCGCGGCTAGCGAAATACCACTTCTTGGGTGCATCGTGGGTAAACAGGGCGTACGCCCTGATCCCGAAATGATCAAGGCGATCACCGACTGGCCAGTGCCAGTCGATGTCAAGGGACTAAGGAAGTTCCTTGGTCTTGCGGCGTACTTGCACAAGTACTCGCGCAACTACGCCGAGATGACTGTTCATCTTTCTTGCTTGCTCAAGAAAAATGTCAAGTGGTGCGTGGAACGCTGAGTGCCAGCGTTCCTTTGAAGGTATCAAGCAAAGCTTGATGCAATCGCCGATCTTGGCGATTGCAGATCAGGACAGACCATTACATGTGGTCTGTGACGCCAGCGATTTTGCGATCGGCTGTGCGTTAATACAGTTCGATGCAGATGGCGCGGAGCGCGTCATCTGTTATCAGTCGCGTCAGCTGAAAGCATCTGAGCGTAATTACCCAGTGCATGACAAGGAACTCCTTGCCATGAAATACGCACTGGCTAAGTTTCGCGTCTATCTCTTGGGAGATAGACCGTTTGTTGTCTACACGGACCATGCGTCATTACGCACGGCCGTGAACAGCCCACACCCCTCGCAGAGAATGGCGAGGTGGCTGTCTTTCTTCGCGGAGTATAAATTCTCCGTGGAGTATAAACCGGGACGACTCAATGTCGTCGCGGATGCTCTTTCGCGCCGGCCCGATTTCGAGCCGGACGCACAATCCAACAGTGAGGATAAGCCCACTGTTGCGACACTGTCAGTCAGTGTCCCGTCGTCAAGTTTACTTGACGACGTACGAAAGGCATACGCGGAAGATAAGGATCTTCTGCCATTGATGGATCATCTGGTGAATCCATCCAGTAAATCCATGAGGGATTTACCGGCTTTGTACCGATCCTCATCGGATCGGTATAGTACACGCAACGGATTGCTGTACTATACAGCTGTTGCCGACGACACGCCTCGTGTCGTCGTACCCGCTCATCATGATTTGCGTTTGCACATCATGTATGAGTGTCACGATGCCCCAACAAGCGGCCATCGTGGTAGAGAAAAGCTTACCTCACGGTAAGTCGCGACTTTTACTGGCCCCGCCAGTATCAGTTTGTTCGCAAGGACATACGTGCTTGCGAAGTTTGTCAACGGGTGAAGCCTAGTCCTTCATCCCGTGCGCCATTGCAGCTTCTGCCTGTTCCGACAGAGTGCTGGCAGTCCGTTTCAATGGACTTCGTCTTCGGGTTTCCCGAAGACGCTCACAAGAATAATGGTATTCTTGTGTTTGTTGACCGATTCAGCAAGATGGTCCATCTTGCTGCTGTCCCTGAGTCGATCAAGGCTCAGAGGTTGTGCTCGTGTCTTTCATCGACACGGTCTTCTAGACTCCACGGGTTACCCCGTGAACTCGTATCCGACCGTGACCCTCGGTTCACGGCGGAATTTTGGCAAACCGTGTTCCGTACTCTCGGAACACGATTGAAGATGTCCACTTCTGACCATCCAGAAACAGATGGTCAGACGGAACGTGCGAACCGTGTCCTCGAAGAGATTCTTCGAAGATATGTCCACTCGTTTCCGAGTTGGAGCGAATTCCTACCCATGGTGGAATTCGCCATCAATAATTCGGTGCATGCCTCAACACAGCACACACCGTTTTACGTGAATGGCCTACGCCATCCACGAGTGCCCACCCTTATAGAGTGTGACTCTTGGATAAGGGGGGGGAGGGACTCGCTCGAGCAAAAATCGTTTTGGCTCTTGCTCATTACGTGTCGACGCTAACGTCGTCACGTATGATGCCGATGTCGATCAGGTCGACATTGATGAAGAAGATCATCTCAATAATAGTGGCGACGCTATTACTGACTCGGATGATGATGACGATGCTGGTATATTCAGCATCGTCAACGATTATGTCCAGCGAGGAAGAAGACAACCTCGCTGAAGAAGAGAAGAATCTCTTAGCAGTGCGCACGAAGCGCACTGCCAGACAAAACAAAGAGTCAGCAGAGAACTTCCTGCTGACTCGAGAAGCGGTAGTCCGTTTCGTTCAGGACTCCATCGCAAATGCGGTGGACCGTCAGAAACGGAACGCAGACAAGAATGGAAGAGAAAATGTTCTTTCATTTTAAGTTAACGACCTAGTACTACTGTCAACGGTAAACCTACCTGGACATGCAGACACTAGTGTCGGCAGTAGTAAACTACTGCCGAAATACATTGGGCCATTTCGAGTGTTGCATCGCAAGGGCAATGCATACACACTCGAATTGCCACGTGGGATGCGCACGCATCCTACGTTTTACGTGGGGAGGGTTAGGTCGTACTGTCAGTACAAGCCTCTTCTTTCGATGAAGATAGCCCCCACGTTCAAGAACATCCATCAAGTTCTTGCGTTCGCGCTCCAGACGATCTGTCTGGTCGCGCAGATATGATACCTCGGTATTCAACCGAGATATCTCCCCGCGAGATGTCGCCAGCTCGCCGAATAGGGAGCGGACATCCCGCTCGACCTGAAGCTGCGCCGTGGCATAATCGGCGCGATCCCTCGCCCGATCAGCCTCGTGACCCTTGCGGTTCTTCCGCACGTTGTCGGTCAAAGCGTAGCGTCGGTCGCGCTCGTACTTCAAGTCATCGCGTAATTCGTCGATTGCGCGATCCATCTCGTAAGGGTCGAGATGGTGGGCCTGGGGTTCTGGAGGAGGTCTTTCCTCCTCCACCACATCCTTTGGTGGATGCTCACGGTGATCAACGCTTTCTAGTGGAGCGTATCTTGAATCACCGTGACGATTCAGGATCAAGGACGAGCTACCTCGTCCAGTGGCGGGGGTATCCACCCTCTTGGAACAGCTGGGAGCCCCGCTCTCAGCTGTTGATGGATGTTGAAGGTCTCGTCCGCCAGTATGACGAGACCCATCCGATGAGTCCTGTGGCCCATCGGTAAACACGCGCCCTAGGCGCTTGTAGACGGATTGCAAGTTTGCAAATGAGTCACGCATCTCAGCCGAGATGTGTGCCCTTCCCCAGGGCGAATTTAGGGAGTACACATCCCTATGTGCACGCTGCGAGTTGTCAACACAACTCGCACAAGGGTCTCCCCATGTGAGGCAAGGAATGCCTGCCTCACTAGATAAACAATGCAACCGGTACCTAGCACCGGTTGGCGTTCGCCGTTCGAACCTGAGGCGTGTTGCCTCAAGTTTCTTGAGCCACCCTTCTCGTCCAAAATTCTTGACGTTTTGGACGAACGCGTTCCACGCAGCCAAAAGCGATGTTTTGTCACGCTTTTGGTTGCTGTTGTACCATCGATGTCTAAGAAAGACATCGAGATAAAAATCTTCTTCAGCGCGAAAGTTCTTCGCGCTGGAACTCAAGCCGTGAAGCTCGGTTGCATCGAATAAGGGTATTCGATGGTGTTGGCCTGTCTCGTGATACAGGCTATTGATGAGTTGTTCGGGCAAACGCCACGGCTTCAACTCATCACGCTTCACAGTGGTACCCTTGTCGGTACCACGGCTCCCAGATTGACGACGGCTCGCGCCATCGTCATCACGCTCGTGCGAAGACGCACGAGCCGGCGGTGGTGAGGAATAGAACTCACCACCCTGATCATCGTCATCACTGCCGAACAGACTGTGATGCAAATCACGAGTCCGTTCGTTCGGCAGTGGTCTTGGCGAATACTGAGGCGTCGCCGGTGAGCGAGACGCCTCTGGAGCATTGCCCGAGTCAGACACGTCTGACTCGCCAGAGCAGATGACCTCCACATCGGGGTCATCGTGCGCACGCGGCGTGATACCGCGTGCACCTGCAGCACCTGTTGCTGCAGGCGAAGAAGGGGCGGCAGACGACGAAGCGTCTGCCGCAGAGGCTTGCACAGCACCAGGCTGTGTGGGTCTTGAGTCACCTCGCATAGACATGTTAACTATGCGAGGTCAAGCGAAAAGTGAATGGAACGGACCCAACAAGTGCTCCCTGTCCCAATGGTGGCCAACGGGTGGCCTCCATATTTCGATAGTCACACGGTGACTATCAGTTAAGGGGGGGGTGATGTAACGGGGCAGCCCGTTACATGAAATTGTCACTTTAAGAGAAAGTGACAATAAAGAATATAAAGATGCATATTCTTTAAAGAATATCACCAAAGTGGTGATATTGACAGGTCGACCAAAGGGTCTGTTCATTGGTTGATATCGTGATGATATCAATCCACCAATCGCCGCAAGACGCGCGCAATGAGTGGTGACGAGACGTCACCATACATGCAGTTATATTAGCATAATTGAATTAAGTCAAACGAAGAGACAGTAGTTTAAAGACTTAATTCTATTAATATAACAGTTCTACTTTTACCCTACCTACGCTTCCTCGCTTGCCACGTGTACGTCCGTCGGGGCACCCAAATCCCTTGCGTTAAGTTACGCAAGGGTGTGCCCCGTTACAGTGCTCGCGGCAGCATTGAGACGACGCATGAACGAAGCAGCAAGAGCAGGCATTGTACCAGAGAGCTGGAAAGAACGTATTAGAGCTGCTGCAGTTGAGCAGGTGCAATTACTTGCGGTCACGCAAAGTAGGTAGCTCACTGAAAAAGCCGCAACACTGATGAAGTGCTACGGTCGTCACAATCGATGCTATAGGTTCTATACTGCGCCTCATCGACCGGTTGCTCAGAAAAGTCGAAGCATTCGCTTTCGTAATGTTGTGCTTTCTTGTCAATTGTTGCGAAGACTGATCCTATCCTGCCTGCGCCTTTTTTTCGTCATGTACAAGAGGCAAGGACTTGGTAGAAAGCTTACCATCTTTCGTCAAAGTTGAGTGATGCTATGAAGAGGACTGCCGATCAATGTCCTCCCATTAGCCGCCAAGGACACATCAGAAGGAGTCACAACGTCACAACGGCCCGAGATCAACATGTGACGCAAAGCTTGATCACCAATGGAAAAAAGTGGGAGGGATCCAGCCAAGAAACAAAGAGTTTTGTCTACCATGATATTACAGCAAGAAAATACACCAAGCAGCCCATAGCGCATGAGCATTCACAAGCGAAAGCGCTCGTACGCTCTCGGGTCAGTCGCGCTCGTCGAACCGATCCAACGGTTCACTGTCGGGGCAATCGCGTTCACCGGATCACTTCGCTGTGTCAAAAGGCCACGACCCTTCCACGTTCTTCATGAACTCGGAATCTTTCAAGGGCATTTGTGACTTGCCCCAGTCCACCGTTTCCAGCGCAGAGCGAGTTTCCTTCTTGAGTTGATCCCACATGATCAATGGCTGAGATTTACCAAATTTCTTGGTAAAGCTGAGCTTGTGAGAAGAAGAATCTCTGCTCATGTACCTGAGCTGGACGCTGTCCCCGTCCATGAATTCGGGGCCAGGTGGAGCCATTTCCACGTACTGCTTGCCCGTCCACACACTAACCGCCAGCACCGCCGGCTCTTCTTCACGTTCGGGGTCGTCAGTCCACACGGCAACATGCTCAAACTCGTGACGGTGGCTGGATTCAAAAATCGACATCTCCTTCGGGAAGTACAAAGCGTATATAATGCACAGTTTGCCTTTGTGCACAGTCGCACGCCCGTAGATTTGAGACCCGTATGTAGGTTCCTCGCAGTCGCCGTCAAAAGCTCCCGTCGGTTTGAGACCGCCGCCATGCTCACCCTCTTCGTTCACCGCCGGGTACGAGTGGCATCCGTTGACAAAGTTGATCTGCGGCTTGAATCGGATGGCCACCTCCTGATCCTTCGTCTTGGGCTTCAGCTGAGGAATTGGTCGGACGTGGTCGTGGGGGATCTCAGGGGACGTGAACGGTTCCTCGTCCGACGATTTGCCGTCAAGGTCGAGACTGGCCTTCAGTGAAAATTGCGAGCCATGGGTTTGCACCGCAGCGGCTGCGAGCAAAACGGCATACAAGAAGGCGCCGGACTTCATGGTCTTGATGCTGGTTGTCGTGTCCCCTGATGCACAAATCGAACAATGAGCAAAACTACTTTGCTGCGAGGAACAATCAGCGACACGACGATTGACGCTTCACGCGAAGGTCGGTTTCTGCTACGACGTGGAAGCCCCGACACATCTCACGAGAAGCGCCACATGTTTTGCACGACCTCACGTTGCGCAGCCCGCTCTATACATGCAGATACGTGCCACGCGGTCGCACGTTGTACATAACCTACGAGAGGGTGGATAGTTTCGTACAATGCCACGAGCTGCAGTTCGTTCCTTTTCATTTATCGAGAGTCAGGCACGCGTTTGGAGGGTTACGAGAACGACTGGAAAGGGCAAAGAACGCGCTGCGCATCACTGATGGCGATCATCTGTGTGCACAGACGCTGCAGGTGGGAGCGCAAGCACCTGGTTGCGCCCGCAGCTGTCTACAATCGAAAAAGGCCAACCGGAATTTCAACTGAAAGACCGACTACCCGGCGCAAAGTGGAGCTCCAAGGACATAGCTGTACGCTTTCTGCCCTTTGGACAGACTGCGGCATCCCCGTCGTCGCGTGAAGGTAACGTTGGATTGCTGCCTCTGTCATATACGGAGCAACCGTTTATTCGCCACGCACGCGTCGCGGCCCGTCGCGAGATCGGGTTCGCAGCTTCGAACGAGCATCGTCTATCCGACGTGCCTCCGGTTGCGGTCCCGATGGAGGCTCTGTACAGCCAACAGGTCATTGCCTGTATTCACACAGAGGCCTGCGACAGCATTGATTGTTACGAGGCAACGAAACGGCGCGCGGCACAAGTTGCAAGAGTCGATGCATTGAAGGCCTATCGATACGTTCATACAACTTCCCCCGCAGTCGGACCACCCTTCTTTGCGGCATGGGGACATAAAACGGTACTTCTGATTGTAGCATCGTGCTTTCGGCGCGGTTCCTTTTCTTGGATCCGATTAAATAGTCCGCACTGCCGACTTTTGTCCGCCAGACGACAAAGACAATTCTACGATTAGAGAAAAACCTGAACGTCGATTAAGTGTTTGAAAAGTATACGATACCGGTGTGCTTCTACCTAGACTACACCGTACTCCTCCTCGCTGGCTCAGTCTGCTTGGCTCGATACTGCGAGCATCACGGGGGAGACTCCGCCTAGGGCCCGTGGAATCTAGATCCAGCTTCGGGTGCTGACAGGGCGCTGAAGTCGCAGAAAACGCCGGGTACCAAACCGATCACCTCCGATGTGTAACGGGGCAGCCCGTTACATAATATTGTCACTTAAGGAAAGTGACAATAAAGAATATAAAGATGGATATTCTTTAAACAATATCACCGAAGCGGTGATATTGAAGGGTCGACCAGAAGGGTCTGTTCATTGGTTGATATCGTGATGATATCAACCCACCAATCGCCGCAAGACGCGCGCAATGAGTGGTGACGAGACGTCACCATACATGCAGTTATATTAGTATAATTGAATTAAGTCAAACGAAGAGACAGTAGTTTAAAGACTTAATTTATTAATATAACAGTTCTACTTTTACCCTACCTACGCTTCCTCGCTCGCCACGTGTACGTCCGTCGGGGCACCCAAATCCCTTGCGTTAAGTTACGCAAGGGTGTGCCCCGTTACACCTGGTAGCACTTTGTAGTCCTTCCAAGGACCACATCATCCAACATGAACATGTTGGATGAAGAAGACACCTTTCACGCCACGCGTGAAGGGTTTACCCATTTGAGTGACATCGAATGGGGTGCGGTAGAACGAATGAGTTCTACCGTAGGCGAACTCGTCGTCAGCACCATGTTGGAGTCTCTAGACAGAGACCAACAACATGCTGCTATCGCCAAGTTCATTCACAATGAACTTGCTCTCGAGAGGGAGAAAGTAGCCTTGCTTCACCAGCAAGGCTCTCAACAGGCCGAGCAGTTGAGAGAACTCGGTGCTCAACAGACGGAGCTGTTGAGACAGCAGCAATTCCATGCTGCTGTGGGCGGGACGGCGCATGCGCGTCGTCCCGAAGTGATGAAAGTCGACATCTCCAAGTACAGTGGAGTCCCGGAGGACTCCCTGTTACTATGGTTTGTCGAACTCGACAGAGCCCTAAGGGCTCGTCGCGTCGAAGATGAGCAAATGAAACTCACATTTGCTCAGACCCACTTGGCAGGGCGTGCCAAAACTTGGTCCCTGGGACTCGAGAGTAGCGACCCAAATGTGTTTAGGTCGCTAGATGACTTCAAGTCCCGGCTCAGACAAACGTTTGAGCCGCCACGTGCTGAGTTCAGGGCTCGTTCAGAGCTCCTGAAACTCAAGCAGGGTAAGCGTGATGTGCACGCTTACGCACAACATATACGACTCCTTGCGAGTAGTATAACTGCAAACCCAGTTCATGAACACACGTTGATTACGGTGTTCATGCAAGGGCTCGCAGAAGGGCCCGTCAGGAGCCACCTGTTCCGCCTTGAGCTGAATACGCTTGAAGAAGCGATATCAGCCGCGGAACAGGAAGACTTTAGCATGAGACAGGCTCATGCTAGCTCAAACTCTTACCGTCCACCGAGACGACAAGAGATCGGAGGTCCAGAACCAATGGACCTCTGTTATGTTGAGAGCGAGAGACCTCGCTCTACAAGCAACAAGCGATTGCAGAGGTGCAATCGCTGTCAGAAGTTAGGGCACTACGCATACGAGTGTAGTGCTCCGCGCCCAGTACCAAACAGTACTGAGCGAAATGGACGACCATTCGCCAGAAAGGGCAATGGGCGTGGGTCCAGCGCTGTTGCGAAGCCGCAACAGCGAGACGGGCCATCAAAAAATGGTCGGGGTCAGTAGGGGCGGAGCGCCCTACTGATCCAGCAACCTCAAGAGAATTTGCAAACCTCTTGACGAAAGTTGCTCCAGATACACAATCATTGTGTGTCTCTGCACCTGGTGATGACGTTTCGCTCATCACCTTGAAGTTGGAAGCGACAAATGACTTGTCGCTTCGTGCCCTAGTAGACTGTGGGGCGTCGAACAACTTTGTTCGTCGCCAGTCACTAGAGGGTCGTAGGCTCAAGTTCGTTGAGCGCGACATTCCCCTCACAAGGATGACGGTGCGCCTTGCAACAGGCGCATCGATAACCGTTGAGAAACGTGTAGTAGGAATCCACTACACGTTAGAGGGCGAGCAGTACGATGATGATTTCATCGTACTAGATCTGGATGACAAATTTGATGTCATCCTGGGATTACCTTGGCTCAGAAAATACGAGCCAAGGGTGAGCTGGCAGCATCGATCCGTGAAGATGCCTGCTGCTTGTTCATCAGATGGCCATCTGATGAACATCTTGGAGCGTCCACAAGCGTGTGGATGTTCTGCGAGTGAGTGCGATGGCCTCACTTGCGGTACGGTCGTTAGCACGACTGCACAAGGTCACAGTGTAGTTGATCACTACACTGTGGAGCAAGCTCCCGGCGGCTGTACAGAAGTACAGGCTGCGCCGAAGGTCCACCACTCGAATAAGTCGAGTGGACCGGGACATGGATGCATGCCTAGCGGGCAGCATCTTAGAAGAAAGAAATCTGTTGCCCCCAAGGGGCAACATGAAAATCCTAGGTCGACTGGAGAGTCGACCGTAGAGGATCGGTTCCTGACTGTGGTTGCACAGCCACAGTCGGAAGACGTCGAGGGAATAAGTCCCCACGTACTTGAGGAAGGAGTTCCTCAAGAGTTGCTTGCTGAGGGATCAGGCCCTCAGCAACCTGTGGAAGCAAGATCCCAGGAAGAAACCGAGACGTTGAACGTCTTGGTTAATGACGGATCAAGCGTAGGCGCTTATACGCTTGATCTGATTGTGCCTCCGAAGTTGACTTCGGAGATAACTCAGTTGCCAACGCTAGAACCGAAACGGTTCTTGCGTGATCTGCGTAGTGGCAAAGTCAAGCAGATCTGCGTACTCGTCACAGAGGACGAGTATGTGACCGACATTCGGTCGGCAACAGTATTTGCTGAGAACGAACGGGTTCTCAGCAGCTCATCGATGGACGAAAGTGTCCTCGATGAGAAGACTCGGATTGAGCGATACGCGTCCCAATCCTGGGAGTCACTTCAGGCAAATCCTTTGTATAAGGATTTGATCGAATTCAGGGATGTGTTCCCTGAATCCGTACCTTGCGAGTTGCCTAAGGACAAAGGCACTCGACACGAGATCGAGCTCAAACCGGGCTCGAAATACTGTGTCATGAAGCAGTGGCCACTGCCTCGTGAACAAGTGATAGCGATCGACAAGTTCTTTGCCGATCGCTTAGCAGCGGGCCATGTGAGGGAATCAACATCCCCTCACAGCTCTCCGACCTTCTGTGTGCGAAAGGCCACAGGAGGGTGGCGGATAGTGCACGCATTCAACAAGTTGAATGCTGCAACGGTACCGGCTCAGACGCCGATACCGAGGAAGGACGTAATCATAGATGGTATGTCAAAGAGTACCATCTTTTCGTCCATGGATCTGATGGATGGATTCTATCAGATCCTGATGCGTGAACGGGACGTCCCGTTCACAGCAGTGAGTACCCCCAGCGGGATGCTGTGGGAGTGGCTAGTGATGCCACAGGGGCTGAGTAATGCCCCTGCAACATTCAACAGATGTGTAACAAATCTGTTGAGACCGGTGCGAGACTTCGCACCGAGTTACTTCGACGATGTGTTCGTCCATAGCCGGGCTATGGACGGGAAGACGGACGTTGAAGTTCACAGAACTCACGTTCGTCAGGTTCTTCAACTTATGCGCAAGCATAAGTTGTACGCCAACCTCAAGAAGTGTATATTCGCGGCTAGCGAAATACCACTTCTTGGGTGCATCGTGGGGAAACACGGCGTACGCCCTGATCCCGAAAAGATCAAGGCGATCACCGACTGGCCAGTGCCAGTCGATGTCAAGGGACTTCGAAAGTTCCTTGGTCTTGCGGCGTACTTGCACAAGTACTCGCGCAACTACGCCGAGATGACGGTACATCTTTCTTGCTTGCTCAAGAAAAATGTCAAGTGGTCATGGAACGCTGAGTGCCAGCGTTCCTTTGAAGGTATCAAGCAAAGCTTGATGCAATCGCCGATCTTGGCGATTGCAGATCAGGACAGACCATTTCATGTGGTCTGTGACGCCAGCGATTTCGCAATCGGCTGTGCGTTAATGCAGTTCGATGCAGATGGCGCGGAGCGCGTCATCTGTTATCAATCGCGTCAGCTGCAAGCAGCTGAGCGTAATTACCCAGTGCATGACAAGGAACTCCTTGCCATGAAATACGCACTGGCTAAATTTCGCGTCTATCTCTTGGGAGATAGACCGTTTGTTGTCTACACGGACCATGCGTCATTACGCACGGCCGTAAACAGCCCACACCTCTCGCAAAGAATGGCGAGGTGGCTGTCTTTCTTCGCGGAGTATAACTTCTCCGTGGAGTATAAACCGGGACGACTCAATGTCGTCGCGGATGCTCTTTCGCGCCGGCCCGATTTCGAGCCGGACGCGCAATCCAACAGTGAGGACAAGCCCACTGTTGCGACACTGTCAGTCAGTGTCCCGTCGTCAAGTTTACTTGACGACGTACGAAAGGCATACGCGGAAGATAAGGATCTTCTGCGATTGATGGATCATCTGGTGAATCCATCCAGTAAATCCATGAGGGATTTACCGGCTTTGTACCGATCCTCATCGGATCGGTATAGTACACGCAACGGATTGCTGTACTATACAGCTGTTGCCGACGACACGCCTCGTGTCGTCGTACCCGCTCATCATGATTTGCGATTGCGCATCATGTATGAGTGTCACGATGCCCCAACAAGCGGCCATCGTGGTAGAGAAAAGACTTACCTCACGGTAAGTCGCGACTTTTACTGGCCCCGCCAGTATCAGTTTGTTCGCAAGTACATCCGTGCTTGCGAAGTATGTCAACGGGTGAAGCCTAGTCCTTCATCCCGTGCGCCATTGCAGCCTCTGCCTGTTCCGACAGAGTGCTGGCAGTCCGTTTCAATGGACTTCGTCTTCGGGTTTCCCGAAGACGCTCACAAGAATAATGGTATTCTTGTGTTTGTGGACCGATTCAGCAAGATGGTCCATCTTGCTGCTGTCCCTGAGTCAATCAAGGCTCAAGGTTGTGCTCGTGTCTTTCTAGACACGGTCTTTAGACTCCACGGGTTACCCCGTGAACTCGTATCCGACCGTGACCCTCGGTTCACGGCGGAATTTTGGAAAACCGTGTTCCGTACTCTCGGAACACGATTGAAGATGTCCACTTCTGACCATCCAGAAACAGATGGTCAGACGGAACGTGCGAACCGTGTCCTCGAAGAGATTCTTCGAGGATATGTCCACTCGTTTCCGAGTTGGAGCGAATTCCTACCCATGGTGGAATTCGCCATCAATAATTCGGTGCATGCTTCAACACAGCACACACCGTTTTACGTGAATGGCCTACGCCATCCACGTGTGCCCACCCTTCTAGAGTGTGACTCTTGGATAAGGGGGGAGGGACTCGCTCGAGCAAAAACCGTTTTGGCTCTTGCTCATCACGTGTCGACGCAAACGTCGTCACGTATGATGCCGATGTCGATCAAGTCGACATCGATGAAGAAGATCATCTCAATAATAGCGAAGACGCTATTATTGATTCGGATGATGATGACGATGCTGGTATATTCAGCATCGCCAACGATTATGCCAGCGAGGAAGAAGACAACCTCGCTGAAGAAGAGAGCAATCTCTTAGCAGTGCGCACGCAGCGCACTGCTAAACAAAACAAAGAGTCAGCAGAGAACTTCCTGCTGACTCGAGAAGCGGTAGTCCGTTTCGTTCAGGACTCCATCGCAAATGCGGTGGACCGTCAGAAACGGAACGCAGACAAGAATGGAAGAGCAAATGTTCTTTCATTTAAGGTTAATGACCTAGTACTACTGTCTACGGTAAACCTACCTGGACATGCAGTCACTAGTGTCGGCAGTAGTAAACTACTGCCGAAATACATTGGGCCATTTCGAGTGTTGCATCGCAAGGGCAATGCATACACACTCGAATTGCCACGTAGGATGCGCACGCATCCTACGTTTTACGTGGGGAGGCTTAGGTCGTACTGTCAGTACGAGCCTTCTTCTTCCGATGAAGATAGCCCCCACGTTCAAGAACATCCATCAAGTTCTTGCGTTCGCGCTCCAGACGATCCGTCTGGTCGCGCAGATATGATACCTCGGTATTCAACCGAGTTATCTCTCCGCGAGCTGTCGCCAGCTCGCCGAAAAGGAGCGGACATCCCGCTCGACCTGAAGCTGCGCCGTGGCATAATCGGCGCGATCCCTCGCCCGATCAGCCTCGTGATCCTTGCGGTTCTTCCGCACGGTGTCGGTCAAAGCGTAGCGTCGGTCGCGCTCGTGCTTCAAGTCATCGCGCAATTCATCGATTGCGCGATCCATCTCGTAAGGGTCGAGATGGTGGGCCTGGGGTTCTGGAGGAGGTCTTTCCTCCTCCACCACATCCTTTGGTGGATGCTCACGGTGATCAACGCTTTCTAGTGGAGCGTATCTTGAATCACCGTGACGATTCAGGATCAAGGACGAGCTACCTCGTCCAGTGGCGGGGGTATCCACCCTCTTGGAACAGCTGGGAGCCCCGCTCTCAGCTGTTGATGGATGTTGAAGGTCTCGTCCACCAATATGACGAGACCCATCCGATGAGTCCTGTGGCCCATCGGTAAACACGCGCCCTAGGCGCTTGTAGACGGATTGCAAGTTTGCAATCGCGTCACGCATCTCCTCCGAGAGATGTGCCCTTCCCCAGGGCGAACTTAGGGAGTACACATCCCTATGTGCACGCTGCGAGTTGTCAACACAACTCGCACAAGGGTCTCCCCATGTGAGGCAAGGAATGCCTGCCTCACTCGATAAACAATGCAACCGGTACCTAGCACCGGTTGGCGTTCGCCGTTCGAACCTGAGGCGTGTTGCCTCAAGTTTCTTGAGCCACCCCTCTCGTCCAAAATTCTTGACGTTTTGGACGAACGCGTTCCACGCAGCCAAAAGCGATGTTTTGTCACGCTTTTGGTTGCTATTGTACCATCGATGTCTAAGGAAGACATCGAGATAAAAGTCTTCTTCAGCGCGAAAGTTCTTCGCGCTGGGACTCAAGCCGTGAAGCTCGGTTGCATCGAATAAGGGTATTCGATGGTGTTGGCCTGTCTCGTGAGACAGGCTATTGATGAGCCGTTCGGGCAAACGCCACGGCTTCAGCTCATCACGCTTCACAGTGGTACCTTTGTTGGTACCACGGCTGTCAGTATGACGATGGGTTGCACCATCGTCAAGTCGCTCGTGCGAAGGAGCACGAGCTGATTGCGGTGATGAGCAAACATACTCATCATCAGATTCGTCATCACTGCCGAACAGACTGTGTTGCAACTCACGAGTCCGTTCGTTCGGCAGTGGCCTTGGCGAATACTGAGGCGTCGCCGGTGAGCGAGACGCCTCTGGAGCATTGCCCGAGTCAGACACGTCTGACTCGCCAGAGTAGATGACCTCCACATCGGGGTCATCGTACGCACGCGGCGTGATACCGCGTGCACCTGCAGCACCTGTTGCTGCAGGCGAAGAAGGGGCGGCAGACGACGAAGCGTCTGCCGCAGAGGCTTGCACAGCACCAGGCTGTGTGGGTCTTGAGTCACCTCGCATAGACATGTTAGCTATGCGAGGTCAAGCGGAAAGTGAGTGGAACGGACCAAACAAGTACTCCCTGTCCCAATGGTGGCCAACGGGTGGCCTCCATATTTCGATAGTCACACGGTGACTATCAGTTAAGGGGGGGTGATGTAACGGGGCAGCCCGTTACATAATATTGTCACTTAAGGAAAGTGACAATAAAGAATATAAAGATGGATATTCTTTAAACAATATCACCGAAGCGGTGATATTGAAGGGTCGACCAGAAGGGTCTGTTCATTGGTTGATATCGTGATGATATCAACCCACCAATCGCCGCAAGACGCGCGCAATGAGTGGTGACGAGACGTCACCATACATGCAGTTATATTAGTATAATTGAATTAAGTCAAACGAAGAGACAGTAGTTTAAAGACTTAATTTATTAATATAACAGTTCTACTTTTACCCTACCTACGCTTCCTCGCTCGCCACGTGTACGTCCGTCGGGGCACCCAAATCCCTTGCGTTAAGTTACGCAAGGGTGTGCCCCGTTACACGATGGGTGCTGACAAACCTGAACGGGGCCGATCGATTCACGTTCCAGGCAAGTTCGCTTCGTGGACCGGGAATCATGCTCGGCGACCGGGCCGGCAACTGGAAGGCTAACGTAGAATAGCATGAACTAGGTGAGAGGTTGACAATCGCTGGCGCCGCGACCTCACCCCGTGGTGTCTAGGTTGTTGCTCCTCTTACGGTTCGCACGCTGCGCTGCCTCCCGTATCGCACGCAGCGGCTAGAAGGCCTCCCCCCTTTTTTTTCCTGGACCTCACTATACGGGACTTCCCGCCCAGGAAAGGGGCCGAATGTCCGGCTTTGTGGAGGTCTCTGTCGCTTGGCCGTTGTTGCTTGAAGGCGGAAATTGGGAAGCGACAATTCTACGATTAGAAGCACAGGATGTGGCCTCATGCTGAGAAGACGATGCTACAATCAGGAGTACCGTGCTGTAGACATATACACCGCTGTGCACATTTTACGTCTCCTGCTGCTTAGGTGATATTTGGCCAAAGATCTATTGCTGCTCCACCCCCGCTACCTCATACCAGCCGCATATCACTACCCGTGATTTTGAACCACCTGTCACCACCGGTGGCAATTGTCGACATGCTGTTGAAACTGGCAACGTTTCGAGATTTTTATTGGTAACACCTGTGCCACATCAAACATGCGATACGCTTCAAGCCGTTTTTCTGTTAGGTCCAGCCGGTACAATTAGTAATTTCATCGACCTGTTACTATTTTCGTCGACTCGTGCCTGCACATCTCTTACCGGTCGTGGCTGTCGTACCACGCGACAGGCGTTTCTGCCGGGTAAACCGGGTACGTGCCAGTCCGGATAGCCCAAAGAATTCGTTGCTGGGGGTCATGCTTTTCCGAGAGGCCTTTCTCGGTGGTACCAGGGTTCCCGAGTGATACCAGTGAGGCTGGTGTGTCTCACATCAAGTTTACGACCTTGGGTTGGTTATTGCGGGATTTGACTCGATGGGGATTGATAGAGCAGTCGGTGCTTTGGGTAAGCACCAGGGGGGCACCTGGACGGCGTATAAGCAGCAACCGACTTTAGTCAATAGTGAAACGCTCCGTTTCGTTTAGTGTCGAAGGACAAGCGGCGTGGTAGATCATTGTGCACATGTCACGATAGTCTCTTCTGTGTACATATAGATTGCCCCTCATACATTCAGCTTTGACAAAGTTAAATTTGCACTCTTGTCAAGTGTCTGAATTGTCTAGGGCATCTCGCACATGTGCAACGGCAAACCAAATGATGCGATTGTGACGGGATAGCCCGTTCCACAAAAATTGATACAAAGGTATCAGTTTTTGAATATTATCTATTTTTGATAATGTTCAATTTGCATCACCCGAGAAGAGTGAGGTTGTCGGAATATTACCCCCAAGGGTAATATTCGTGGGTGCTTCACTTCTTGCTTGATGTGCCGTGCACATTAACCAAACTAACCACCAATCACTGCTAGACGCGCGCAATGGGTGGTGGACAGAAGATCGACATAGGAGATAGTGGTTTAACATAGCTAGATTATGAAGAAAAATGATTTAGCATGATACTGTTCGCCTTTTAACGTTTAGTGGATTCCGACTACACGTTTTTTCACAGTGATCGATGCGCCTGTCGCTAGGCGCAACGTCATTCTCGTTGGAGGAATTTCCCGCTCCACGAAGTTGAAACTTTTTGCCTCTAGCGACTACCGAAGAACAAATTGTTCGAAGCCCCACAGTAAACTAGGGCGCGAAGTGCCAAGTCCTTTGTCACTTCCAATTTCAAGGTGATGAAGGACACTTCATCACCAGGTGTAGAGACACACAATGCATGTGTTTCGGGAGCAACATTCTTCAAGATATTTGCAAGTTCTCTCGATGTTGCTGGATAAGTAGTGTGCTCCGCCCCTACTGACCCCGACCATTTTTTGATGGTTGGTCTCGCTGTTGCGGCTTTGCAACAGCATCGGACCCTCACCCTCCAGTTCTTCTTACAGGTGGACGATTACTGCGCTCAGCACCCCGAGGTCCTGACCGGGGTATACTGTATTCATATGCGTAGTGTCCCAGTTTATGAAAGCGATGGCATCTCACCGATCGCTTGTCATTCGCAGGGCGAGGTTTCTCGCCCTCGACATTACATAGGTCCATTGGCTCTGGACCTCCGACCGCTTATCGTCTCTGCGGACGAAAGGTGTTCAGCGTAGTGTGAGCCTGTCTCACACTAAAGTCTTCCTGCTCCGCAGCGAAGATTGCTTCTGAGAGCGTCTTTAGCTCTCCGCGGAACAGGTGGTCCCTGACGCGATCATCGTACAGCCCTTGAATGAATATTGTGATCAACACAAATTCACTCACATGGTTTACTACCATGCAGCTTGCAAGGTAGCGTACATGCTGAGCGTAAGCGTCAACCTTACGCTTACCCTGTTTGATTCCGAGGAGTTCCGATAATGTCCTGAACTCTGCCCTGGGAGGCTCAAACTTCTCGCTGAGCAGGGTATTGAAGATTTTCCAACGACCCAAACACGTTTGGGTTGTGCAACGTGAGATTCAGGGCCCAATTCCTGGCGTCCCCTGCCAAGTACGACTGAGCGAATGCAACTTACATTCGCTCATCGTCGATGCGACGGGCCTCGATGGCATCGTCGACTTCGACGAACCATCTTAACAGGGAGTCGTACTCGACTCCGTGATACTTGGAGACCTCTAGTTTTAGAGACCCCGGTCGACGCTCTCGTGTCGACTGCGCGGACTGAGACAGCCTCAGTTCTTCATTTTGCTGGTGATCTTGTTGTTGCAACAAGGTCACCTGCGCTCGCGACTCATAAAGTTCTCGTTGCAAGAACTTGCTAATGACGAAATGCTGCTGGTCTCTATCCCTTGTGGATAGCATGGCCCAGATAGCTTCTTCGCCAACGGTCGAACACATTCGTTCGATCGCACTCCATTCGATATCGCTCAAATGGGAGTAGCTTTCACGGTGACTTCATCGTACTCGACCTGGATGATAAGTTTGATGTCATTCTAGGACTACCTTGGCTCAGGAGATACGAGCCAAGGGTGAGCTGGCAGAATCGATCAGTTACGATAACTTCTACTTGTTCCTCAGATGACGATCTGAAGAATGTCTTGGAACGCCGAAACGCATGTGGGTGTACTGCGAGCGAGTGCGATGGCATCACTCGTGGTACGGTCGTTAGCACGACTGTACAAGAACACAATGTAGATGATCACTACATTGTGGAGAAAGCTCTCCTGGACCCTGTGGAAGTGATTATCCAGAAAGTAATCGAGACATTGAATGTCTTTATTTATGACGGATCAAGCGTAGGCGCTTACATGATTGATCTGGTTGTGCCTCCGAAATTAACTTCGGAGATAACTCAATTGCCGACGCTTGAACCGAAACGGTTCTTGCGTGATCTGCGTAGTGAAAAAGTCAACCAGATCTGTGTACTCGTCGCGGAGGGCGAGTACGTTACCGATATTCGATCGGCAACGGTGTTTGCTGAGAACGAGAGGGTTCGCAGCAGTTCATTGATGGACGAAAGTGTCATCGATGAGAAGACTCGGATTGATAGATATGCATTTCAATCCTGGAAGTCACTTCATTCAAATCCTTTGTATAAGGATTTGATCGAATTCAAGGATGTGTTCCCTGAATCCGTGCCATGCGAGTTGCCCAAGGACAAAGGCAGTCGACACGAGATCGAGCTCGAACCGGGCTCGAAGTACTGTGTCATGAAGCAGTGACCACTGCCTCGTGAACAAGTACTAGCGATCGACAAGTTCTTTGCCGATCGCTTAGCAGCGGGCCATGTGAGGGAATCAACATCCCCTCATATCTCTCCGACCTTCTGTGTGCGAAAGGCCACAGGAGGGTGGCGGATAGTGCACGCATTCACCAAGTTGAATGCTGCAACAGTTCTGCCTCAGACGCCGATA
Organism: Hyaloperonospora brassicae; assembly: GCA_947650285.1. Taxonomy (NCBI): domain Eukaryota; phylum Oomycota; class Peronosporomycetes; order Peronosporales; family Peronosporaceae; genus Hyaloperonospora; species Hyaloperonospora brassicae. Next base: position 142,295 of record CANTFL010000151.1, read on the forward strand.
CTGAGGAAGGACGTAATCATAGATGGTATGTCAAAGGGTACCGTCTTTGCGTCCATGAATCTATTGGACGGATTCAATCAGATCCTCATGCGTGAACGGGACATCCCGTACACAGCAGTGAGCACCCCCAGTGGTATGCTGTGGGAGTGGCTAGTGATGCCACAGGGGCTGAGTAATACCCCTGCAACATTTAACAGATGTGTTACGAATCTGTTGAGACCAGTGCGAGACTTCGCACCGAGTTACTTCGACGATTTGTTCGTCCATAGTCGGGTATGGACGGAAAGACGGACGGTGAAGTTCATAGAACTCACGTTCGTTAAGTCCTTCAACTTTTGCGCAATCATAAGTTGTACGCCAACCTCAAGAATCGTATATTCGCGGCTAGCGAAATACCACTTCTTGGGTGCATCGTGGGTAAACAGGGCGTACGCCCTGATCCCGAAATGATCAAGGCGATCACCGACTAGCCAGTGCCAGTCGATGTCAAGGGACTTCGTAAGTTCCTTGGGCTAGCGGCGTACTTGCACAAGTACTCGCGCAATTACGCCGAGATGGCTGTTCATCTTTCTTGTTTACTCAAGAAAAATGTAAAAGGTGCGTGAAACGCTGACTGTCAGCGTCCTTTGAAGGCATCAAGCGGAGCTTGATGCAACCGCCGATCTTGGCGATTGCAGATCAGGACAGATCATTTCATGTGGTCTGTGACGCCAGCGATTTTGCGATCGACTGTGCGTTAATGCAATTTGATGCAGATGGCGCAGAGCGCGTCATCTGTTATTAGTCGCGTCAGCTGCAGGCAGCTGAGCGTAATTACCCAGTGCATGACAAGTAACAACTTGCCATGAATTACGCACTGGCTAAGTTCCACGTCAATCTCCTCGGAGATAGACCGTTCATCGTCTATACAGACCATGCGTCACTACGCACGGCCGTAAACAGTCCACACCTCTCGCAAAGAATGGCGAGGTGGCAGTCGTTCTTTGCGGGGTACAACTTCCCCGTGGAATACAAACCAGGACGCCTTAACGTCGTCGCTGATGCGCTATCACGTCGGCCCGATTTCGAGCCGACAACAAGCGCCAAAAGTGAGGCATTGCCCACTGTTGCGGCACTATCAGTCAGTGTGCCGTCATCGCGTTTTATCGATGACGTGCGGAAGGCATACGCATGAGATACGATTCTCCTTCGTTTGATGGGTCACCTTGCAAACCCATCACGGAAATCCTTGTCGGATTTGCCGGCTCTATATCGTTTCTCTTCGGATCGGTATACGACTCGCAATCGCCGGCTTCATTAAGCAGCAGTCGCCGACGATACACCTCGTGTCGTCGTTCCTGATCATGATGATTTGCGATTACGCATCATGTTCGAATGTTACGATGCGCCCTCAGGCGGGCATCGTGGTAGGGAAAAGACTTACCTCACGGTAAGTCGTAACTTTTACTGGCCCCACCAGTATCAGTTTGTACGCAAGTACATTCGTTCTTGCGAGGTCTGTTAACGGGTAAAGCCTAGCCCTTCGTCCCGTGCGCCACTACAACCTCTGCCGGTCTCGGCAGAGTGTTAGGAGTCCGTTTCCATGGACTTTGTTTTCTGGTTCCCCGAAGACTCTCACAAGAATAATAGTATTCTTGTTTTTGTGGATCGTTTCAGCAAGATGGTGCATCTTTCTGCAGTCTCTGAATCGATTACTGCACAAGGATGTTCGTGTGTCTTCATCGACACAGTGTTTCGACTTCACGGATTACCCCGTGAACTCGTTTCTGACCGTGAACCTCGGCTCACGGCGTATTTTGGCAAGCCGTGTTGCGTTCACTCGGAACACGATTAAAGACGTCTACTCCTGACCAACCTGAAAAAGATGGTCAGACGGAACGTGCGAACCGTTTCGTCGAAGGAATCCTTCGAGAATACGTCCACTCCTTTTCGAGTTGGAGTGAGTTTTTGCCGATGGTCGAATTTGCCATCAACAATTCCGTACATGCGTCAACAACGCATACACCGTTGTACGTGAATGTCTTACGCCACCCACGTCTTCCCGCCTTTATACAGAGTGTCTCTGGGTTTAGGGAGGAGGGACTCGCTCGAGCAAAATCCGTTTTGACTCTTGCTCATCACGTATCATCGCACATGCCGATACGTTCAATGTCGATGTCGATGTTATCGACATCGAAGAAGTTGATCTTAGCAGTAGCAATGACGCTCTTGCTACTTCAGACAATGATGACGATGCTGGGATATTCAGCATCGTCAACGATTATTCCAGCGAGGAAGAAGACAACCTCGCTGTAGAAGAGAAGAATCTCTTAGCAGTGCGCACGAAGCGCACTGAAAGACAAAACAACGAGTCAGCAGAGAACTTCCTGCTGACTCGAGAGGAGGTAGTCCGTTTCGTTCAGGATTCCATCGCAAATGCGGTGGACTTCCAGAAACGGAACGCAGACAAGAATGGAAGAGCAATTTTTCTTTCATTTTACGTTAACGACTTATTACTACTGTCTACAGCAAACTTACCTGAACATGTAGTCACTAATGTCGGCATTAGTTTACTACTGCCGAAATACATTAGGCATTTTCGTGTGTTGCACCGCAAGAGCAATGCATACACGATGGAGTTGCCTCGCAGGATGCGCAAGCATCCTACGTTCTATGGTGGTCGTCTCCACCCGTACAATCAGTACGGGGTCCTATTTGAACACGGAGACAGCCAGCACGCTGACGAATCCCTAACAGATTCTTGTGATCACGGGCCAAACACTCAAGTTGGTCCTTCAGCGACGCGGTCTCGCGACGAGCCGCCTCTAGCTCGTCGCGCAAAAGATGCTTGTCGCGTTCGCCCTCGAGTTGAAAGAACGCAAAATCCGTTCGGTCTTTCCCCCGATCTGTACGGAGACGTCGTACGGTCGCCAGCAAGTCGTGCCGACGATCGTATTCGTGATCGACGTCCTCCCTCAATTCGGTCAGGTAACGCTCATGGTTACCCAAAGTCTCCTGCAGGCCCGGCGGTTGAGCCGGACCTTGACTTTCCACCGCCATCGAAGCCACTGGTGGATTCTCACGGTGGACGACGCTTTCACGTGGGGCGTGTCGTGAGCCACCGTGTGAGGAATCGGGAGCGGACAAGTTACCTTGTCCGCTGGCGTGGGTACCTACCATCGTATGACAGCTAGGAACCTCCATTCCAGCAGATGGCTGACGTTAAATGTCTCGTACCAGTATGACGACACTCATCAGATAGTTCCGATGGCCTATTGGTAAACACGCGCTTTTGGCGCTTGTAGACGGATTGTAAGTTTGCAAATGAGTCACGCATCTCAGCCGAGATGTGTGCCCTTCCCCAGCGCGAACTTAGGGAAAACACGTTCCTATGTGCACGTTGCGAGTTGTCAACACAACGCGCACAAGGATCTCACCAATTAAGGAAAGGAATGTCTGCCTCACTCGACAAATGATGCCTTGGTACCTTGCACCGGTTGGCGTTCGCTTTTCAAACTTGATGCGTACCGCTTCAAGTTTTTGAAGCCATCCTTCTCGTCCAAAATTTATTGACATTTTGAACGAACGCGTTCCTTGCAGCCAAAAGAGAAGCCTTGTTACGCTTTTTGTTACCATTGTACCATCGATGCTTGAGGAAAGCACCGAGATAAAAGTCTTCTTCAGCGCGAAAGTTCTTCGCGATGGAACTCAAGCCGTGAAGCTCACTCGCATCGAATAAGAGTATTCGATAGTGTTGACTTGTCTCGTGAGACAAGCTGTTGATGATCTGTTCAGTCAAACGCCACGGCTTCAGCTCATCACGCTTCGAAGTGGTACCTTTGCCGGTACCACGGTTATCAGTACGACGACGGCTCGCACCATCGTCGAATCGCTCGTGCGAAGGCGCACGAGTTGATCGCGGTGTAAGTAGTCATACTCATCACCATATTCATCATCACTGCCTAACAGACTGTGACGAATTTCGCGAGTCCGTACTTTCGGCAGGTCTCTTGATGAACGAGGCACCACATGTGAGCGCGATGCCTCTAAAGGCTTTTTCAGGTCAGGCATATCTGACTCGCCAGAGTAGCTGACCCCTAACTCGGGGTCAATGTGTGCATGAGATGCGATACCACATGCGCCTGCAGACACACCTGCTGCAGGATGAGAACTAGCAGCAGACGACGGGCCGTCTGCCGCAAAAGCGGGCGCAGAAGTAGGCTAGGTCGTCTTTAGGTCACCCCGCATATACATGTTGACTATGCGAGGCAAAGTCAGAACGAATGAATCTGACACACAAGTGCTCCCCGTCCCGTTGGCACCCAACGGGTGGCCACGAAAGTTTCGATTATCACACGGTGATTATCAGTTAAGGGAGGGGTGATGCAACGGGGTAGCCCGTTACATGATATTGTCACTAAGGATAAAACCACAATCAGGAATATTACGTTGAAATATTCTTTCAACAATATCACATAGTATGATGATATTGTTGAAGATGACCGAAGGGTCTACTCATTGGTTGATATCGTGATGATATCAACCCACCAATCGCTGCCAGACGCGCGCAATGGGTGGTGGGTAGACGCTACCATGCATTTAATTATATTAGTATAATTAAGTCAGGACAAACAGAGATACAAGAGTTGTAGGGCTTAATTATATTAATAACAGTTTTACTTTTCCTACGACTAGAGTCTTTTACCTTAGTCGTTCTACCTTCCTCTGTGTAGTTCTACACCTATCTGGGCACTGACTATCACTACAGTCAGTGATAGTAAAATCCGTACTAGTTAACCAGTACGTAGTCGTCGGTGCCCCGTTACACTCTCACTATTTCGTGAATAATAAAATGCTTATATATTGTGATTCTAAGAGGTTAGTGAGTATGGGAATACACATTGTGTGTGCTTATCTATATGATTGTAAATTGCAGCGTTGGCGTGGGGGACAGATCCACGCCACAATTGACGCTGGACAAACTCTGACTGCATGTAAGACTTTTGGTCCCAAATGACTGATATAATAGAGTCTTCTATGCCACTAACCGGCGAGTGCACTGGCAGGCTTAGCGTCTGCTTATCTTGGCGAAAGTCAACATTCCTAAGCAACTAGACTCAATCAGTACTAATGGCAAGGGCTCTTTGCGCACCTCTCCGTATATAAAAGGCTGTTCACGAGTGATGGCGGACGGGTACGGCTAGCCCCAGCTTTTTTCGGGCATGCAGAAAGACATAGCCGAAGTCACACATGACGGTATGGTAACGGACAGGAAACCGATCTCACAAAATGTCTTCAGGTTTAAAGCCGAGACACGTCACCTATGGATGGGGCTTGGCGGCGTACAACCGTAACCGACAACCGTTATCATATTGCCTTCAAGAAACTCATGTTGACACCGCAGATAAAAGCAAAGTATTTGGTAAAGAGTATACGAGTATGGGGAAGACGCTGGATCGCAACTCTACAGCCATGTCTTACTGGAGTACAGATTTCGCCTCCACCAGGGCTGTGGCTATTCTTCTGCATCTCTCTGCAGCAATTGCGCCGACCGCTACAAATATCTCTCTGTGGAGTCTACGTTAAATCGGATAAGGATAAGTGCAATCCGCTTACTCAATATTTACGCCATTAATGTGCGGAGGGATAGTGAATTTGTTTATGCAAAACCGAAGCAGTTAGATATCGAGCGCTCAGACAGTATTCTATCAGGAGATTTTAATAGTGTTTAGAGGCCTCAACTGCATCGGTTGAGCCAGCGAATTGCTAGGCGACCGGAAATTTCGGCCATGCTGCTTAAGGATTAACTTTCCAAGGACGCGCAAATTCTTCGAGAACGCGTGACTGACGAGGAGGAAGAAATTTTAACAGATGAATCCACCCATTGGTTCGACCGCATTTACGCGCCCGCGGAATGGGCGCCATTAGTAGTGACCATGGCCGCGCGTCCCCAGCATCATTTTTAGATCATCAGGAGCTTGGACTGCACCACGAAGACACGTTAAAGCCTTGCAAGAGGCCAATTGACTATAGAGCAGCATATCCGATACAAAAATCACAAGCTTGATCGTGTTATCAATACATTACACTTGCAAATAGTGAGTATGGGAGTCGGGCCGCAATTAGATTCTTTAACTTAGTCGCTTACTTTCCTCTGTTTAGTACTTACACCTAGCAGGGCACTGACCTTCAGTGTTGTCAGTGAAAGTAAATTCCGTACTGGAAGACCAGTACGTAGTTGTCGGTGCCGCGTTACAACAACACTTCAAACCCGTGATTCGAGCGTGATCGAATGCATGCGATGCATTCGGCGGGTCAACAAACGCAAAGAAAACGACGAAAGCGGGTGATAGGCAAGATTCAATGCCTTTTTATCGCACGAATGCTGACTCGACGGCGAAGGAGATCCCAGAAATAGGAAGATACACGAGAATTATGACTTGTTTGCATGGGCTCACAGCTTGCTCGTGCGGCGTAAAAGCCATGTGGGGTCGTTAAAATGGGTAGCAGATTTAGAGCGGGATTAGCACGTGTATGATATCACTCATCGTCTTGTGGCACCTATTCGGCCAGGTGTGACGTCGTGGATCGATTTGCAACATGTAGATACCTGCATTAATTGGGTTTCATCGGACCGTGCCTCTGGCTGATCTTCGCTCGGCTTTCAGTACATTCGTGACGGGGCCAATCGCACATCTACTGCGTGATTCGGACCTATCCTTCTTCTCCAGCGGGTTTTAGAACAAGCGAACTTATCAGTGATACCAAATCTTTATCGGCACAAGTCGGCTGGACCGGATGGCCTGCCAAATACTATTTACAAGCAGACTTCTGCGATATTGGTCCCAGCTCTCGTGACGATGTTTTAATCAGATTCTAAGTGGCGCGGATTTACCGCCTTATTTTTTGAAAGCTATGATTATAGCTCTTTGAAAACAAGGGGACCCGCCTGATGGCATTTATTATAGGCCAATCTCTCTCCTGCAGCCTATGGATCTTCGGTAATGTTCTTGCTACATGTGTAAAAAGTTCTGATGCACGGGTAAGTAATGCCTTACAGCAAGGATTCGTGCACGACCACCGGATGACTAGTACTTTCATGATGATGCAAGCCTAATACAATAGAGCTCGAGATGAGGTGGATGTGCAAGCAGTGAATTTCATGTGTGATTTTCTCTTGAAATTTCCAAAACCTGTAATAGAGTGGATGGAGCGTTTCGTATCGGAGCTCTAAAGCTTTTTGGATTTCCGGCGCGATTTACAGATCGCGTATATTTTTCCGTAAATGTAGCGGGGCTAGTTCATCTCCTATCCGGAGGAAGGTTTCCCGCCTGATGAACAAGCCTGTTCTTTACGCGAACACGACTCTACGAGTCAACGAGCTTACATCTGTAGGTTCTTGTTCAAAGGACCTTAACGATTTAGCGAATAGACTGCACAATGTGCTCAGGAGTCTGTGTCGTAACAAGACTCGACTCTCTTACGACCAAAGACGCCTTAAGAAGGCACGTGTCTCTCTACTAGATTAAAAGAGGAGCTGGACTTTATTTTGTTAAAATTTATGAGGAAACCTTAGACGACACGTAATTAATCTAAACACTAATGCTCTAATTAGTACCGGGTAACAGGTCTTGTATATGGTCGCTGACTCTCGTCAGCCCCCAACAACTGATAAGGTGTTCGAATATCATTTTGAATGACATTTCATACCTGGTGTGAACCACATCTGTTATGTTGTTAACCAACCGACGAGCAACTCTATGACCCCCCCATCACCAGGCTGATGTTATCACAGAACGTCGATTATGATATTTTATATAGAGGTCGGTGTGCGTGCGCTTCACCCCACGGTTATCCGATGCACTAAACACCATGGCATCGGCAAATGACGAGTATCGAATTCTTTCCTCTAATCTCAATCCCGATATGTAGGTGGACTACGTTACCGACAACAGTATTCCTAGTGGAGACGGGACAGCGTCCAAGGCACCTTGCCTGAGGCACGATTTCAGTCGGCACAAAATCCGTTCGCCGAACGTGGCGAAGCCAACGAGCCAGCGGCATAACATCATTTAACGGATGCAGTTGACACTATCACCACCAACCCGCTCGTTAGCAAAGCAGATGATCATTCAGCATGAGAAGATTGCTCTGCGCCGTTCTCAGGCCGACAGAGTCCACACCAGCCATTTTAACTATATGCTCATTACACACGAAGGGGAAGAACGCCTCCGTCAAACGGTTATTCGTTCTGTCAGCATGGTCCTTCAGCCTTGAGGATACCTCACCCGAGTACAATGCCTTCCGACAGACACTACATGCGAAGTATCTAGAACCTTATTTGACCACACAGAGTCAATATGAGGCCAAGCTTGAGAGCCAAGCACATCGTGCTTTGGTATAATAGATATAGAGCGTGACCGTACCCTTATTCGCAGGCGGATCAACTGAATAAGAAGATTTTTACTTCATTCGCTAGGTGCATCGAACTCAACACCTCAGACGTATGATGACTCTGATAGCGAGTGCCAGCGTTACAGATGTTCTTCTAGAACAAAAGATTTGGTATGAATATACCACGCGCAAGGTTGAAGAGAAGTTGCGTAATAATTTTCGCAACGCTTTGGCTACACCGGTAGCCGCAGTATCTGACCAAGCGCTGACCAGCATCTTGCTTACCCACACCACATTGATGGAAAGCATCTTTTGTCTCGAGACAACCCTGCGCGTTGCGCTTAAACCCGTCAACGACGTAGGGCAAATCGTATCGTAGAGGGGGATTGAAATCCCATGAGTTTGATGTATCAGGGCATCTGCGCCATATCACCAAGTACTGATTCTGGGATTTGATAAGACGTGAAATCAGGAGTACCTCAACATGAAACTGTCAATTACCTTGCCCATCGAGCAGAACTAGATTACGCTGACAAGTCGGAGGCCTCCCATACCGGTTGACGCCAAGTGATTGATGACATAAAGCACGATTTTAAATGTGTTCGTGAGCCAATGGAACGCCTGGAGTCAATAAAAGTGGGATTAAAGCCCTGTAGCAGGGTCAACCTCGTTTGAAAGGAAAGTTCGATATTCTGATGCGAAGGAAGAAATTCGTGGCAAAGCTATCTTTAGCGGCGCATGTGCCGCAAGACACACAAGGGACGAGCCCATAAGGATTAAGTAAGTCAGCATAAAACGCAGGGCGTGTGTGCGTAAATTCGGTGGAAGGTTTCACGTGTAAACAAAGCCCTTCTCGGCCACTACCGTGAATGGATCGATAAAGCGTGGACGGAATTTTGTTCTAATAAAATGCACCACTACATTTAATGTAACGTTTTAGCATTAAGAAGAACTCAGTCACCGACCTCCAAAAACTCATACAACCTCTGCCTTTTGCATCAGCATGTTCCTTCTGTTTGTCTTGGCTATCAGCCAGTGCGTCACTCACATGTCGTACGGCATATAATCTGTTTGCGAGAAACTCGCTTACCTGTTTCTAAAAAGTGGCAGGGCTGATATCAGCAAGCTGATCGGCAACTCCTCCCCCACCAAGCCCTGAACCACGCAGTGGTAGCGATAACGGAACGCGAGGGTGTGTGAGACCGTTCACGCAGAACAAAGTAAAGCCTGTAGAGGCGTGAAAAGTGTTATTTAACGTAAACTCAACGACAGGGAGCATCGAACTCCAACGTTTAGGCGTTTCAGCGCAAAAACTGCGCAAGATGGCACCGGTAATGCGATTTATGCGCTCTATTTGACCATCGGTATGCGGGCGATTCGCTGTGGACATGTTTAATTGTATTCCAAGCACCTTGAAGATAGACTTCTAAAACTTCCCAGTGAAGCGAGGGTCTCGGTCAGAGACAATTGCCACAGGCGAGCCGTGTTGTCGAATCAATCGATTGATAAACAGCGTAGCTGTATCTTCACCATCGGTAGAGTCCGACACCGCCGCCATAAGAACTGTTTTGCTCAACCTGTCAACAAAGACCACAATACCCGCATTGCTATACGAATCCTCTGGTAAATTGGACAAGAAGTCCATGCTGATGGAATCCCAAAACCCATTGGGTACAGACAAACTATCTAGCGACGCTGCCGTGTAGGCTGAAGGTTTGACCCACTGAAACACGTTGCACAGGTACGCACATACGTATTTATCCATGCGTAAAATTTCGGTCACCAATACGCTTGGTCCAAAAAGCCATAGGTCTTCTCACGACCAATATGGTCACTCAACACATTATCATATGCTACATTGAGTATCCGATTATTCAACTCCTCATTGTGAGGCGCAACGATACGAGGCAAATCTTCAGCATCCGTGCTATAGCACAACCGACATCAATCGATCGAATATTGATGTAGCCTCGCACGTAGTCGTGCCGACAATTCTATGTATGAGTCGTTAAACTCCTCGCTCCCTTGAGCAAGTAGCAGAGATGCACAATGTTCATCTTTGGCATATGCCGAACGAATGAGGTCTGTGACCGATGATGACAGACTCGTAACATGAGCAAGCTCATAGTCAGGCCTACGTGACAACGCATCAGCCAAAGCATTCTGCTTGCCCGGCTTGTACTTCACCTCGAAGTTGTATTCAGCGAAGAATGAGAGCCAACGAGCCATTCGCTGAGAGAATTGTGGCGGCTGGGTCGCAGTGCGCAATGACGCATATTCGGTACATATCACAAAAGGCTTGGAGCCAAGCAGATGAACTCTGACTTTGACTAACGCGTACTTCGTTGCAAGTAGCTCTTTGTCATCCACAGGATAGTTCGTTTCAGTTCATTTCAGCTGTCGGAACTCAAACGCAATGAAGTATTCCCGTCCTTCGATATTTGTTTGTAACCGAGAACTTCCTATGACAAAGTAAGATGCGTCACAGACGACACTGAAAGGTCGATCAGGATCGGGCAACTCCAAGATTGGTGCATGAAAGAGACTCTCTTTAAAATCACCATGCTTGGTGCTTGTCCAGCACCATTCCACATCCTTTTTTTAAAGGAGATTGGATAACGGCCGAGCCATGTCTGCGTACTTCGCACTGGACTTGTGTAAGTAATCGGCAAGGCCAAGCCACTTACTTAAGTCCTTTTTGTTCTTCGGAACCGGTCAATGAACTATGGCTTTTAACTTAAAGGAATGCGCTCCAAGGCCTCGCGTCTCAATGAAGCACTCTATAAAAGGTAATCTCTTCTGCACCAAAAAAGATGCATTTAGATGTGTCGGCATACAACTTATTCGTGCGCATGCACTTGAGCGCTGCTCGTAAATGGTCAACATGATTATCCACATCTGACCTACCGTTCATAGCACTACTATGAACAAAGATGTCATCAAATTATGTATGCGAATAACCTCGGTGAGATCTAGGTAGTTGCGTCAAAAGACGGTTGAATGTAGCTGGGGCATTTGATAACCCCTGTGGCATAACAAGCCACTCCCAGAGCATACCGCTCGGGGTACTAACCGCTGTCATCGGAATATCGCTCTCTTACGCATAAGCAGTTGGTAATAACCATCGACTAAGTCGAGTGCACTGTAAATTGTACATTCCACCATATTGTTCTGAATAAAAGCCTTCCTTGGAATCGGTGTATGATCCGGAATGATGGCCGCATTAAGCTCATTGTAAGCATGAACAATGCGCTATTTTCCATTGGGTTTTATGACACACATGTCGGTGTGGAATGGGGAGATTTGCTCTCACGAACCAAACCAGCCGCGTGCTTTTCACGAAAGAAGTCGTCAATGACGTCACACTGTTCTTTCAATAAAGGCCATTGCCGTATTACGCAGTATTTAGTTGCAGGAACCAAGTCAATTTCATGACGTATACCTCTATCCGAAGGTAAGACAGACGGTGGGTTGCGACAAACCACGTTCTGAGACTCTTTTACCAATAGAACAAACCGGATCCATAGGATCCTTAAGGACTAAAGTTCCACTACGCGCACTAGTTGCCGCTCGTGTGTCCTCATGGACTGACCCGTACAACACTAGAATTAGTTCTACTCAACGTCAGGTCGAATGACCACTGACTCGGATGACTCTCCCGCCTTTAGAGCGTGGCTAAATTCGCCATCAGACATCTCGTCTAGCTCAAATATATTATCCAAGAATGGAAGAGTCTCAAGACTAATGTTGTCATCAACATGGCCAGTTGCTCCATTGAAAAGTGGGTATCGTGTATTCTTACTGGTAGCACTTTGTGACATCCTGGGCGCTTGGCGCCTAACAGTTGCCACCCGAGGTCGGGATCGTCTCATTAATGAGACCTTACACCTCTTGAAGACCGGGACAATAGGTTCCCTGCGGATGGTATTTATCTCAGCACGCTCTTAAAGAGATCTAATTTCTTGAACGACATCTATTGGAGAGATACGTAACTCGAACACTTCACCCAGTGGATTTTAACATACCACTTCACTTGCCATGTGTGAGCCTAGCCCTAATATGCTTCGTCTTTTTCCCAACGATGTCACTACCGACATTCTGTGAGGTGCCATCGCGGTCGCCCTCACTCGGTGACATTTTCCGTGCCACCCCACTCACATCAGAGGATCACGTTCTTGACGACTCGGCCCTAGGCCAAGCATGCCTGCAGCATGCATTGACTCATTAATCACAACGAGTATCACTCAACGGGCTACAATCCTCTTCACGTACGGTAAAGGAGATCCGCTCAATATATATGTCATTGAAATTAGAGTAACCCAACTCGGACATTCCCATGTCCACCACGTTGACATCCTCTGTCAATGGCTCGCGCCAATAGTGCTTTTGTTGCCTAGAAAAGGTGGGTTCATGACTCTCCAAAGCTTCGCTACTAACACTGTGCGTTGCGCCTAAGGTCTTAGACCTCCAAACTATCCATGACTCATGGCGTTCAAGCCAGGCCATAACTAGGATTCGATCATATCTCGAATCCAAATTGAGGACAAGACAGCGTTCAATGCTGTCGAAGTCCAAAAACTTGACACCTAAGTTCAACAAACTTTAAGCACTGTGACGAGACTACCAGTCGCTAGAAGAACAGTGATTGAGTCACCCTCATGCGCTTTAAGCGCTTCAGCGTATTGCTGACTCCCCTCAAGGAAACGACATCGAGCATTATTAAATGATGCTTCTGAATCGACTAAAATTGACAAATGCTTCTCAAGGCCTTTCACTGCCGCCTTGGCGACTAACAAGCCAGGCTTGTATCCTTGCTCTGTGCTGGCGGGCAAAGAGCTCAGTGGGAATAATCCCTGTTTTACACTACCTCGTAGAGAAGCGACAGACCCTAGTTCTACCCCTGTAAGGCTCCCCGCGCCTACTGAGTAACGACTCTTCCCCGTGACAGACCAGATTTCTGCTTGGGGCTCGGGTTTCGACTCACAGTAGTCTGGCGTTGCTTGCGCAAAGGACAAGTGAGACACAAGTGTTTAGTGCTTCCGCACATGTAACAGCGTCTCACTTCTTGTTGTTGCACTGCACCCCAAAGCTCAACTTCACTTTCATCCTCAGCATTTCTGAGACCCATAGGTCCAGGCTTTCAGTAAGCCGAGGTATTTGTTGAGGTTGCCTTCGCAAAGCTGGGGTTATACCCATTCCAACCAAGTCTGGCTGACTTAAATTTGTGCTCAGCATTCTGAGCAATGTTTACAGCCTCTTCAAAGTAGAGGGCTGAACCCGAAAGACCTCGGTTCTGGTCACGCCAGTGCGAAGTCCTTCCATAAAGACATTCCCATAAAATGTCTCAGGGAGAGGGTCGGACTGCGTAGCAGACATCAAATCTCTCAACTCCTAGCGATAGCTCGTTAATCCATACTTACCCTGACGGGTAGATAGGAAGCGTGAGCGCACGCGACAAGCCTGGTTGGGCGGTGAGAAAACTCGAAACAGGTCTAACTTTAGCGATTCCCATGTGCGAAACGCCAAGTCGACCGACGTGCCGCACGTCAAAGCCCACCCTCTAGCTCTGTCGTCGAGCTTAGAGATAGCCAGCGAGACTAACTGATGCTCGATTGAGATTAGGCCAGACCTCATGGCCATCTCAATCTTACGGATCCAGAGGGTGAGGTTTTCCCCCTCCTTCCTGGAGTAATGTTTGACGTCCACCCGAAAGGTACGAGGCTTATCCTCTTCTGGTGGCATTGCCACGCAGCGTGTTGGCATAGCCGACGCGACTTGGTTTTGAACCTGCCATAGAAGGGCCATTTCATACTACATGAAGGTCTCGACTCGTGCATTGAGCACATTGGGACCTTCCGCATCTAAAAACTCCACATATTCAGGGCCTATGGCCGAGGTCATCATTTAGAAAGGGCGACTTTTTGGGCCTCAGTGAGATGTTTTGATTGATCCATATACATAGATGATCAGTTATTACATACCAAGGCGTAGATTGACTACTGCTGCTACAAAGTTTAGCGGGGCTACACAGCTCCTTCAGTCACATGAATCCCTAACGATCATTAAGCAACTTTTGTTCAGAGAACTCGACTCAGAGAGTCAACAAGCTCAGAGATCGTACGGTCCCTGTTCTAAGGGACCAAACGAGTCGAGAGAATCACAGTACAGAGTGCTCAAGAGTAGCTGCCTTTACAGGAGTTGCTAACTCTTACCGATCAAGGACGCCTCGTGAGGCACGTGTATTAAGTGATCAAAATGGAAATTGAACTTTGTTTATTTTTATCTAAAAGAACACCTCATACCAACGTACTTAATCTGGTCACTGCTATTCTAATTAATACCTCCTAAAAGATCTCGTAATTCGGTGGCTGACACACTTCAGCCCCCAACAATTGATATGGTGTTCTCAATATCATCTATAATGGGACCCCGTCCCTTGTGTACCACACATGCTATGTAACCCGTTACACCCTCACTTGTTGTGTAATCCGCCACAAATCGTATCCCGTTTTCGGATCAGATTCCATCCCAGATCGGATCCATTAGTCTTGACCCGCCCATCCATACTTCGTACATAGTCCGGGTACCAGGAGATCCCTTTTTTGTACATTTCTCACACCATTTTACAGTCCTTTCTCCCTACAACAGCGATACATTGTTCTTCCAAAGCCATGGATATTACGTTAGACCAAAGTTTGATGCCCATGACGATGCAACTGAAGTTGAGGGTCGAAAAGATTTGCGCCTCCTGTATCAACGGTGTCCGCGCTCTCGGAAGGGTGCGTCACGACTCAGAAAACCCGCACTTACACATCTGAAGCTAAAGCGTGCGAAGCACCAAGGTATCAACAGAGCTACCATGCCTTTAATGCGGCAGGAAAGCGCAAATTACATACTACAGACTTTGTTGCTTCTTCCGACATATAGGCGCAGCTTCACGTATGCGGGTACGCATCGATATTTGGTCCAGCGAGACAACGACAGCAACTTACACAAGTGACACTTTTGATACTTGAACTGGAGCTAGACGTAAAGACTGCATTGTGATCGTGCGCAGAGTACACCTCGGTCCGATTTTATGTTTAGCTCTTGCAAGTGTTTCTTAGGGAACAAGTGAGTACGCCAATTACTCACGGAGATACAAAAGGCACCACAAGTAAGGAGAATAAAAACTGATATATACTGAAAACAATATGTATCACAAAATAAAAACGAGAGATGCCTCAAATACAATCGTTCACCATATAGCGGACCAAAACGTGTGGCATTCTTACCTCGTACCCAAATAAACCGCTCTTACATGGAGGGTCAATCTGAACCTATTCTAAGAAATGCACCCATGGTACACTGATTTGGTCGCATCTAGAACTGCTGTCTAACGTGCTTCGTATTACAAGCCAGCTTCTTCGCCAATTTGTCACTGTCATGCTGTAGCGAAAGAAATGATGACAGAAGGATACAACAGTCTAGAGCCTCGGATGGCCCAATCGGCACCTCGTCGGCACTCGACCGTCTCGTCGTCATCCGCACCGATGTAATCGACGACACTGAAGCTGCAAGTCAAACCTTCCATGAGCTTGGTCAGCCCGTCTGCAACAGATTCATCGATGTGTTTGTTGTAGTCGCGTAGTTGGGTGAGATCGGCCATCTTGAGCGCCCCCACGATATCACACTTGATCCAGAAGTTGCGAATCACATGCTCGGGTACTCCTCCCAGCTTGATATAGTGAAGCGCACAGCCTACAGGATATTCAACTTTCATCCGATTCTGGTGTAGATTGCATCCAGGAGCCATCAAACCAATTTCTTTTGATACCGCGCTTTAAATGCCCGTATAAATCCTGTCAGAGAAAAACACGTGAGAAATTGCTGGTCAAGAGATCATCCATTCAAACTTACCTGCGTCGAGCGGTTGTAAGTTTGCTGTCATATTTGGCGGCAGGAATGCCAACTTGACATTGTAGCATTCAGTCGCGCCATGGTGACATGACGCGCTGTACAGCAGTAGAAGCACTCGTCTCCCGTGCATCTTGGCATCGAAATGCCGGAGCCACTCTGTTACGGGGCACACCCTTGCGTGAACTTAACGCAAGGGTTTTGGTGCCCCGACAGACGTACACGTGGCAAGCGAGGAAGCGTAGGTAGGGTAAAAGTAGATATGTTTTATTAATAGAATTAAGTATTTAAACTACTGTCTCTCTGTTTGACTTAACTTATTGTACTAATCTAACTGAATGTATGACGACGTCTACTCACCACTCATTGCACGCGTCTTGCAGCGAGTGGTGGGCTGATATCACCAAGATTTCAACCAATAAGCAGACTCTTTGGTCGACCCATCAATATCACCACCATTGGTGATATTGTTAAAAGAATATTCAACTTCATATTCTTTATTGTCATTATCTCTCAAATGACAATTTCCATGTAACGGGCTGCCCCGTTACATCACCCCCCTTAACTGATAGTCACCGTGTGACTATCGAAAATATGGAGGCCACCCGTTGGCCACCATTGGGACAGGGAGCACTTGTTGGGTCCGTTCCATTCACTTTTCGCTTGACCTCGCATAGTTAACATGTCTATGCGGGGTGACTCAAGACCTACACAGCCCGGTGCTGTGCCAGCCTATGCGGCAGACGCTTCGTCGTCTGCTGCTCCTTCATAGCCTGCAGCAACAGGTGCTGCAGATGCACGCGGTATCACGCCGCGTGCGCACGATGACCCCGATGTGGAGGTCATCTACTCTGGCGAGTCAGACGTGTCTGACTCGGGCAATGTTATAGAGGCGTCTCGCTCACCGGCGACGCCTCAGTATTCGCCAAGGCCACTGACGAACGTACGGACTCGTGATTTGCGTCATAGTCTGTTAATCAGTGATGATGAAGGTGATTAGAGTGGTAAGGACTAAAACTCCTTACCACCGCCGAATCGTGCTTCTTCGCACGAGCGTGATGACGATGGCGAGAGCCATCGTCAATCAGGGATCCGTGGTACCGGCAAAGGTACCACTTCGAAGCGTGATGAGCTGAAGCCATGGCGTTTGACTGAACAGATCATCAACAGCTAGTCTCACGAGACAAGTCAACACTATCGAATACTCTTATTCGATGCGAGTGAGCTTCACGGCTTGAGTTCCATCGCGAAGAACTTTCGCGCTGAAGAAGACTTTTATCTCGGTGCTTTCCTCAAGCATCGATGGTACAATGGTAACAAAAAGCGTAACAAGGCTTCTCTTTTGGCTGCAAGGAACGCGTTCGTTCAAAATGTCAATAAATTTTGGACGAGAAGGATGGCTTCAAAAACTTGAAGCGGTACGCATCAAGTTTGAAAAGCGAACGCCAACCGGTGCAAGGTACCAAGGCATCATTTGTCGAGTGAGGCAGACATTCCTTGCCTTAATTGGTGAGATCCTTGTGCGCGTTGTGTTGACAACTCGCAACGTGCACATAGGAACGTGTTTTCCCTAAGTTCGCGCTGGGGAAGGGCACACATCTCAGCTGAGATGCGTGACGCGATTGCAAACTTGCAATCCGTCTACAAGCGCCTAGGGCGCGTGTTTACCGATAGGCCCTCGGAACTATCGGATGAGTCTTGTCATACTGGCGGACGAGACTATAACGTCCATCAACAGCTGAGAGCGGGGATCTTAGCTGTTCCAAGATGGTGGATACCCCCGCCGCTGGACGAGGTAGATCGTCCTTGATCCTGAATCGTCACGGTGGTTCGAGACACGCTCCACTAGAAAGCGTTGACCAATGTGAGCATCCACCAAAGGATGTGGTGGAGGATGAAATCCTCCTCCAGAACCCCAGGCCCACCATCTCGACCCTTACGAGATGGATCGCGCAATCGATGAACTGCGCGATGACTTGAAGCACGAGCGCGATCGGCGCTACGCTTTGACTGATACCGTGCGGAAGATTCGCAAGGATCGCGAGGCTGATCGGGTGAGAGACCGCGCCGATTATGCCATGGCGCAGCTTCAGGTCGAGCGGGATGTCCGCTCCCTATTCGGCGAGCTGGCGACATCTCGCGGGGAGATATCTCGGTTGAGGTTCGAGGTATCTTATCTGCGCGACCAGACAGATCGTCTGGAGCGCGAACGCAAGAACTTGATGGATGTTCTTGAACGTGGGAGATATCTTCATCGGAAGAAGAAGGCTCGTACTCACAGTACGGTCTGAGTCGCCCCACGTAAAACGAAGAATGCGTGCGCATCCTGCGAGGCAACCTTATCGTGTATGCATTGCCCTTGCGGTGCAGCACACGAAATAGACCAGTGTTCTTTGGCTGTAGTTTACTACTGCCGACACTAGTAACTGCATGTCCAGGTAAGTTTACTGTAGACAGTAGTACTAGCTCGTTAACTTAAAATGAAAGAACATTTGCTCTTCCATTCTTGTCTGCGTTCCGTTTCTGACGGTCCACCGCATTTGCGATGGAGTCCTGAACGAAACGGACTACCGCTTCTCGAGTTAGCAGGAAGTTCTCTGCTGACTCTTTGTTTTGTCTGGCAGTGCGCTTCGTGCGCACTGCTAAGAGATTCTTCTCTTCTTCAGCGAGGTTGTCTTCTTCCTCGCTGGAATAATCGTTCACGATGCTGAATATCCCAGCATCGTCATCATTGTCTGAAGTAGCAGCAGCGTCATTTTTACTGCTAAGCTCGATATCCTCGATGTCGAGTTTGTCGACATCGACATTAGACGTATCGTCATGTACGATGATACGTGATGAGCAAGATCCAAAACGGTTTTTGCTCAAGCGAATCCCTCCCCCTTATCCAAGAGTCACACTCTAGAAGGGCGTGAACACGTAGATGGCGTAAGCCATTCACGTACAACGGTGTGTGCTGTGTTGAAGCATGCACCGAATTATTGATGGCGAATTCCACCATGGGTAGGAATTCGCTCCAACTCGGAAACGAGTGGACATATCTTCGAAGAATCTCTTCGAGGACACAGTTCGCACGTTCCGTCTGACCATCTGTTTCTAGATGGTCAGAAGTGGACATCTTCAATCGTGTTCCGAGTGAACGCAACACGGTTTGCCAAAATTCCGCCGTGAACCGAGGGTCACGGTCGGATACGAGTTCACGGGGCAACTTGTGAAGTCAGAAGATCGTGTCGATGAAGACACGCGCACAGCCGTCTGCAGTGATCGATTCAGAGACTGCAGCAAGATGCACCATCTTGCTGAAGCGATCCACATACACAAGAATACTATTATTCTTGTGAGAGTCTTCGGGGAACCAGAAAACAAAGTCCATGGAAACGGACTCCCAACACTCTGCCGAGACCGGCAGAGGTTGTAGTGGCGCACGGGACGAAGGGCTAGGCTTTACCCGTTAACAGACCTCGCAAGAACGAATGTACTTGCGT
The DNA here is from genome assembly GCA_947650285.1 of Hyaloperonospora brassicae. Classification (NCBI taxonomy): domain Eukaryota; phylum Oomycota; class Peronosporomycetes; order Peronosporales; family Peronosporaceae; genus Hyaloperonospora; species Hyaloperonospora brassicae. Next base: position 162,049 of record CANTFL010000151.1, read on the forward strand.
ACAAACTGATACTGGCGGGGCCAGTAAAAGTCGCGACTTACCGTGAGGTAAGTGTTTTCTCGCCCATGATGGACACCTGTTGGGGCATCGTGACACTCATTCATGATGCGTAATCGCAAATCATTATGAGTGGGGACGACGACACGAGGCTTGTCGCCGTCAACGGCTGTATTATATATAACAGACCGTTACGCATTGTGTACCGATCCGAAGAGAAACGGTACAAAGCCGGTAAATCTTTCAATGATTTACTATATGGATGCACCAGTAATCCATCAATCGCAGAAGATCCTTAACTTCTGTGTAAGCCTTTCGTACGTCGTTAACTAAGCTTGAAGACGGAACGCTGAATGTCAGTGTCGCAACAGTAGGCTTATCCTCACTGGTGTGTGCGCGACCGGCTCGAAATCGGGCCGGCGCGAAAGCGCATCAGCGACGACGTTGAGTCGTTCTAATTTATACTCCACGGAGAAATTGTACTCCGCGAAGAAATACTGCCACCTGGCCATTCTCTGCGAGAGGTGTGGGCTGTTTACGGCCGTGCTTAGTGACGCATGGTATGTATATACGATGAACGGTCTATCTCCGAGGAGATTGACGTGGAACTTAGCCAGTGCGTAATTCATGGCAAGTTGTTACTTGTCATGCACTGGGTAATTGCGCTCAGCTGCCTGCAGCTGACGCGACTGATAACAGATGACGCGCTCTGCGCCATCTGCATCAAATTGCATTAACGCACAGTCGATCGCAAAATCGCTGGCGTCACAGACCACATGAAATGATCTGTCCTGATCTGCAATCGCCAAGATCGGCGACTGCATCAAGCTCCGCTTGATGCCTTCAAAGGACGCTGACAGTCAGCGATTCACGCACCTTTTACATTTTTCTTGAGTAAACAAGAAAGATGAACAGCCATCTCGGCGTAATTGCGCGAGTACTTGTGCAAGTACGCCGCTAGCCCAAGGAACTTACGAAGTCCCTTGACATCGACTGGCACTGGCCAGTCAGTGATCCCCTTGATCATTTCGGGATCAGGGCGTACGCCCTGTTTACCCACGATGCACTCAAGAAGTGGTATTTCGCTTACCGCGAATATACACTTCTTGAGGTTTGCGTACAACTTATGCTTGCGCATAAGCTGAAGAACCTGACGAACGTGAGTTCTATGAACTTCAACGTCCATCTTTCCGTCCATATCCCGACTATGGACGAACAAATCGTCGAAGTAACTCGGTGCGAAGTCTCGCACCGGTCTCAACAGATTCGTAACACGGCTGTTGAACGTTTCAGGGGTATCGCTCAGCCCCTAAGGCATCACTAGCCACTCCCACAGCGTACCGCTGGAGGTGCTCACTGCTGTGTACGGGATGTCTTTGTATGCAGGAGGATCTGATAGAATTCATCCATCAGATCCATGGACGAAAAGATGGTATTCTTTAACATACCATCTATGATTACGTCCTTCCTCGGTATCGGCGTCTGAGCCGTACCGTTGCAGTATTCAATTTGTCAAATGCGTGCACTATCCGCCATGCTCCTGTTGTAACGGGGTTACACGTCGGCTGGTAGTCGACGATAGGTGTGGTGCACACAAGAAAGGGAGTACCCTATAAAGTAATTTTAGAACGCATTGATTGTATCAATTGTTGAAGACTCATGTCTTTCAATAATTGATTACGAGATCTTTTAAGAGGTTATTTAGGGCAGGTTAAATACGTAGTTCTAAAGTGTTCTTTTAAGTTCAATAAAGAAATAAAAATTCAGTTCCCCTTTTGATCACCTCAATACACGTGCCTTACGAGGCGTCTTTGATGGGTAGGAGCTAGCAATACCTGTGAAGGTAGCTGCTCCTGAGCACTCTGTGCTGTGATTCTTTTGAATCGTTTGGTCCCTTACGAACGGGGACCGTAAGCTCTTTGAGCTTGTTGACTCTCTGAGTCGGGTTCTCTGAACCAAAACATTAGCTCTCTGATCTGTTGACTCTCTGAGTCGGGTTCGTAGAACCAAAGTTGCTCGTAAGAGCGTTAGGTCTTCCTCTGACTATAGGAGCTGCGTAGCTCCGCCTCTCTTGGTAGCACTCGTAGTCAATCTACGCCTTAGTCAGTAACGACTGATCCTCTGTGAGGATGGAGCAATTCACACTCCTCTCTGAGATACAAAAAGCCGCGCTTGAGAAGCTCACCGCGGTTATAGGCGCAGAGTATGTGGAGTTTCTAGCTGCACAAGGTCCCGATGTGATCAATGCACGAGTCGAGACCTTCATGCAGTACGAAACGGCTCTTTTAGAGCAGGTTCGAAACCAGGTAGCGTCGGCTATGCCAACAAGCTACGTGGCGATGCCAAACGAAGAGGCTAAGCCTCATCCTCTTCGGGTGGACGTTAAACATTACTCCGAGAAGGAGGGGGAAACCTCACCCTCTGGATCCGTGAGATTGAAATGACCATGAGATCTGGCTTGATCTCAATCGAGCATCAGCGAGTCTCGCTGGCCATCTCAAAGCTCGATGGAAGAGCTAGAAAATGGGCTTTGACGTGCGGCACGTCGGTCGACTTGGCGTTTCCCACATGGATTAGCTAAAGCTAGACCTATTGCGAGTTTTCCCGCCGCCTAACCAGGTCTATCGCGTGCGCTCACGCTTCTTGTCTACCCGTCAGAATAAGAACGAGTTAACGGACTATGTCCAAGAGTTGAGAACTCTGATGGCTGCCATGCAGTCCGACCCTCTCCTTGAGGACCGTCTACGTGACAGCCTTCATGAAAGGTCTTCGCACTGGCGCTGCCAGGACCGAGGTGTTTCGAGTCCATCACTCGACTTTTGAGGAGGCTGTGAGCATCGCTCAGAATGCTGATCATAACTTTGAGTCAGCAAGCCTTGGTTGGAATGGGTACAACCCAATCTATGCGAGGGAAACTTTAGCAAATAGCTCAGCATACTGTAAGCCCGAATTGATGGATCTCATCATTGCTGAAGATGAAGGTGAAGCGGAGCTATATGTTGCCGAGCAACGACAGGAGGTGAGACGCTGTTACATGTGCGGAAGCACTAAACACTTGCGTCCCACTTGTCTTTTGCGTAAGCAACGACCGACGCCTACGGGTCGAAACCCCAGCCTCAACCAGAAACTTGGTATGGCTCGGGGAAAAGTCGTTACTCAGTAGGCGCGGGGAGCCCTACTTGGGTAGAACTGAGTTCTGTCATGTCTCTACGAGGTATAGCAACACAGGGCCTAGCCCCACAGAGCTCCGTGCCAGCAAGCACAGAGCGTGGATACAAGCCTGGCTTGTTAGTCGCCGAGGCGATAGTTAAAGGCTTTGAGAAGCACTAGTCGATAATAATCGATTCTGGGGCGTCATGCAACTATGATAGACGCCGTTCCCTTGACAGTAGTCAGCAATATGCTGAGGCGCTTAAAGCGCACGAAGGTGATTCCATCACTGTTCGGTTAGCGACGGGTAGTCGCGTTACAGTGTCTAAAGTTCCGTTGAACTTGGGCGTGAAGTTTTTGGACTTTGATAACACAGAACGCTGTCTCGTCCTTGGCTTGGATTCGAGAAACGATCTCATCCTTAGTATGGCATTGCTTGAACGCCATGAGTCATGGATAGTTTGGAGGTCTAAGACCTTAGGCGCCACGCGCAATGTTCCTATTGAAGCTTTGGAGATTCATGAAACCACCTTTTCTAGGCAACAAAAGCACTCTTGGCGCGAGTCATTGGCGGAAGATGTCAATGCGCTGGACATTGTTATGTCGGAGCTAACTAGCTCGAATGTTTATGACTTAAAGTTTAAGCGGAGCTCTTCTAATGTGTTTGAAGAGAGATTTACTCCGTTTAGTGACTTCTCGTTGTGATATTGAGTCACTACATGCGTCAATCATGGTTGGTCTACGGGCGGGACATACAGGAAGTAATTCCAATGATGTAAGTGCGGTGGCACGTTAAATTACACAGAGTGAGGGCGGTTGTGATGGCACCTTACTGAATGTCGGTAATTACATTGTTGGCAAACAGCCAGAGCATTCAGAGCAAAGCCCACTTAATGCAAGTGAAGTGGTAGGTGTTAATTTACTGGGTGAAGTGTCCGAGTTACATAACTCTCCATCAGATGTCCCTCAAGACATGAGCTCTCGTATAGAGCGTGCTAAGACAACTAGCAACTACAGGGACCCTACTGACCCAACTTTTGAGAAGCGTAATAGGTCTACGATCCGTCAGTCCCGACGCTCGGTGGCAGCTGATGAGCGCCCCACGTCAAATATGTCCCATAGTGATAAAAGCAACAATACACTATACACACTTGTTAATGGAGTAACTGGTAATGTTAATGGTAACATCCGTCTCGCAACTCTTCCGTCTGTGGACACTCTCTTTAAATTGGACGAAATGTCTGATGGCAACTTTAGCCAAGCCTCACAGGCCGGAGAATTATCCGATCTAGTGGTCATTGGACCCGATGCAGAGTTGAGTTCTTCCTCGTTATTGGACGAATCCGTCCTCGAGGACACAAAGACATCATTATGTGCGCGGAGTGGATCTTCGATCCTTAAAGATCCGCTGGATCCGTTTTATCCTTTGGTTAAGGAATTTCAAGACGTGGTGTGTCACGACCCGCCGTCTGTCTTACCTCCTGACAGAGATGTGCGTCACGAAATTGACCTAGTTCCTGGAACTAAATACTGCGTAACACGGCAGTGGACTTCACCAAATTAGCAGTGTGACGTCATAGACGACTGCTTTCGTGCAAAGCACGCAGCGGGCAAGGTTCGTGAGAGCAAATCTCCTCATTCCACGCCCACATGTTGTGTCCGAAAGCCCAATGGGAAGTGGCGCATTATTCATGCTTACAATAAGCTTAATGCGGCCACGATCCCGGCTCAGACACCAATCCGTAGGAAAGATGTTCTTCAGAACAATATGGAGGGATTTACATTGTACAGTGCACTCGATTAAGTCGATGGTTATTACCAACTGCTTATGCGTAAGAAGGATATTCCGATGACAGCGGTTAGTACCCCGAGCGGTATGCTCTGGGAGTGGCTTGTTATGCCACAGGGGTTATCAAATGCCCCAGCTACATTCAACCGTCTTTTGACGCAACTACCTAGATCTCACCGAGGTTATTCGCAGACATAATTTAATGACATCTTTGCCCATAGTCGTGCTATGAACGGTAGGTCAGATGTGGATAATCATGTTGACCATTTACGAGCAGCGCTCAAGTGCATGCGCACGAATAAGTTGTATGCCGACACATCTAAATGCATCTTTTTTTGTGCAGAAGAGATTACCTTTTATAGAGTGCTTCATTGAGACGCGAGGCCTTGGAGCGCATTCCTTTAAGTTAAAAGCCATAGTTCATTGACCGGTTCCGAAGAACAAAAAGGACTTAAGTAAGTGGCTTGGCCTTGCCGATTACTTACACAAGTCCAGTGCGAAGTACGCAGACATGGCTCGGCCGTTATCCAATCTCCTCTAAAAAAAGGATGTGGAATGGTGCTGGACAAGCACCAAGCATGGTGATTTTAAAGAGAGTCTCTTTCATGCACCAATCTTGGAGTTGCCCGATCCTGATCGACCTTTCAGTGTCGTCTGTGACGCATCTTACTTTGTCATAGGAAGTTCTCGGTTACAAACAAATATCGAAGGACGGGAATACTTCATTGCGTTTGAGTTCCAACAGCTGAAATGAACTGAAACGAACTATCCTGTGGATGACAAAGAGCTACTTGCTATGAAGTATGCTTTAGTCAAAGTCAGAGTTCATCTGCTTGGCTCCAAGCCTTTTGTGATATGTACAGATCATGCGTCATTACGCACCGCGACCCATCCGCCACATCTCTCTCAGCGAATGGCTCGTTGGCTCTCATTCTTCGCTGAATACAAATTCGAGGTGAAGTACAAGCCGGGCAAGCAGAATGATTTGGCTGATGCGTTGTCACGTAGGCCTGACTATGAGCTTGCTCATGTTACGAGTCTGTCATCATCGGTCACAGACCTCATTCGTTCGGGATATGCCAAAGATGAACATTGTGTAGCTCTGCTACTTGCTCAAGGGAGCGAGGAGTTTAACGACTCAGACATTAAATTTTCGGCGTGTTTGCGTGCGAGGCTACATCGATACTCCATCGATCAAGGCCTGTTGTGCTATAGCACAGATATGGAGGATACTCCCCGTATCGTTGTCCCTCTTGATGAAGAATTGAAGTATCGGATCCTCTATGAGGCGCATGATACTGCGGTTAGCGGTCATCTCGGTCGAGAAAAGACATATAGCTCCGTGAGCCAATACTATTGGTGGCCCAAACCTTACAAATGGGTAAGCACATACTTGCGTACGTGCGAAAAGTGTCAACGGGTGAAACCCTCAGCTCATGCGGCTGCGCCGCTCGCTAGTCTCCCTATACCCTCTGGGTGCTGGGAGTCCATCAGCATGAATTTCATGTTCGGTCTGCTGAAAGATGTGCAAGGCAATACAGGTATTGTGTTCTTTGTTGACCGTTTAAGCAAAATGACTCACTTGGCGGCTGTGCCAGATACCATTGATGGTGAAGATACAGCTACGCTGTTTATCGATAGAGTGTTTCGACAACACGGCTTGCCTGTGGCAATAGTCTCTGACAGAGACCCGCGCTTCACTGGGAAGTTTTGAAAGTGCATCTTCGAGGGGCTCGGCACACGTTTGGACATGTCCACGGCAGATCACCCCAGACCGATGGTCAAACCCAGCGAGTCAATCGCGTTATCGGTGATATATTACGCAGTGTTTGCGCTAATACACCAAAACGTTGGAGCTCAATGCTTCCTGTTGTTGAGTTTGCGTTAAATAACGCTGTTCACGCCTCTACAGGCTTTACTTCGTTCTACGTGAACTGTCTCATACACCCTCGCGTTCCGTTAACGCTACCACTGCGTGGTTCAGGGCTTGGTGGGGGTGGATTCGCCGATCGGCTTGCTGGTATCAGCCCTGCTACTGTTCAGAAACAGGTAAGCGAGTTTCTCGCAACGCGCTTGAATGTGTTACGACGCGTACGTGATGCACTGGCTGATAGCCAAGATAGACAAAAGAAGCAAGCTAATGCTAAAGGCAGAGGATGTATTGAACATAATGAGGTCGGAGACCAAGTTCTACTCAATGCTAAAAACCTACCTACAAATGTAGTCTCTGCTGTCTTCAAGGCAAAGTTGCGTCCGCGCTTCATTGGGCCGTTCACGGTCATCTCTAAGAAGGGATTGGCGTACACGCTCAACCTTCCGCGCAAACTGCGCACGCACCCAGTGTTCTACGTTGGCTTGCTTAAGCCGTATCGGGACCCGTCCCATGTGAACTCGGAGGCGCTTGCGCCTGGAAATAAGGCCTTGACGTCGACTGTTGCATCCGAACTAGGAGGTCAAGCTGACCACCCACACGGGCTAAGGCCAACTCCAACGCCTGAACACGGGCTTGCATCGCGCCGAGTTCATTCTGGGTCTTACCCAATGTCTCTCGTAGACCACTCAGCTCACGGAGCACCTTCTCATGCTCCTCCTTCGGTACCCCGACCACCACCGACGCTGCTCGATGAGCAAGAGAACCACCAGTTCCATGTGGAGAAAATCCTTCAGCGACGTCGTCGTCGTGTCCAATACCAGTGTCTGACGAAGTGGTGAGGGTACCCGGAGTCGAAGAACTCGTAAGAGTATGAGATACCCCTTCGGCAGGACTGACCTTACGCCGTGGATGTTTTTGAACATCGTGACCAGGGTCGCCTTGCGAACGAGAACGCTTCTCACCAATAGTGGTGGGAGGTAGCGTGTTGCTCCGCACCTTAGGGTCGTTACCCGTGATTGCCATTGTATCCGGAGCATAACGCGTACGTGTACGCAACTGGCCCCTGGCCTTGAGTTTGGCATGCTCGAACCGAAGCTTTCGTTCCAACCGAACGTCGGCCACATCGGCGCTGGCCCGCAGCGCTGGCACACTGCTAAGGTGTCGCTTGCGATACACCCAACGGATGAACTAATTGTCCTCCCCCTCGGGCAGTTCGCCAGCGAACAACAAGATGGGCACGCCCTTAATCGGTCGAACCGAGACACCACGAGACAAGCTCTCAAGATGCGCGCGGTACTGACCTTGCGTGATAAAGATTGGTTCGAGATATCTCTCATTTAGAGACTAACGAACGGCTATATCTTCTGGCGACGTAGTCTCGGGGCCCATGGCCCATGTTAAAAGGATACGGCCTTCCGTTTGACGGAGGCGTTGCTCCACGTCAGGTGTTGTAAACACGTAACCACTCCGGTTTAGAATAACCGTCTGGGTATGAGTGCGACGTAGAGCACGATCCTCACGCTGTAGGGTTAACTCCTGTTGCTCGTCGAGCGGGTTTGTGATGATGTTCTCATCTTCATCTGTTGTTGTATGATGCTGCGCCCCTGGCGCTTTGGTAACACCACGTCTAACGAACGGATCCGGTGCTGCTAGAGGTCGAGCCTCAGATACAGCGGAGTGGGACGATATCCCTTCATCTCCAGGGACACTGGTATCACTACCATAGTCCACATCCTCATTAAGACCGAGGTAGGAGGAAAGAGTTGGAGACTCGTTGGGTGGCGATGCCATGGTGTTTCGTAATTAGCAACCGTGAGGTTAAGCACACACACACACCGACCTCTTCGAGGAAAGAAGCCGATTGACGTTTTGTGGTAACGTCAGTCTGGTGGGGGAGGGTGTAACGGGGTTACACGTCGGCTGGTAGTCGACGATAGGTGTGGTGCACACAAGAAAGGGAGTACCCTATAAAGTAATTTTAGAACGCATTGAGTGTATCAATTGTTGAAGACTCATGTCTTTCAATAATTGATTACGAGATCTTTTAAGAGGTTATTTAGGGCAGGTTAAATACGTAGTTCTAAAGTGTTCTTTTAAGTTCAATAAAGAAATAAAAATTCAGTTCCCCTTTTGATCACCTCAATACACGTGCCTTACGAGGCGTCTTTGATGGGTAGGAGCTAGCAATACCTGTGAAGGTAGCTGCTCCTGAGCACTCTGTGCTGTGATTCTTTTGAATCGTTTGGTCCCTTACGAACGGGGACCGTAAGCTCTTTGAGCTTGTTGACTCTCTGAGTCGGGCTCTCTGAACCAAAACATTAGCTCTCTGATCTGTTGACTCTCTGAGTCGGGTTCGTAGAACCAAAGTTGCTCGTAAGAGCGTTAGGTCTTCCTCTGACTATAGGAGCTGTGTAGCTCCGCTACACCTGTGGCCTTACGCACACAGAAGGTAGTAGAGCTGTGAGGGGATGTTGATTCCCTCACATGGCCCGCTGCTAAGCGACCGGCAAATAACTTGTCGATCGCTAGTACTTGTTCACGAGGCAGTGGCCACTGCTTCATGACACAGTATTTCGAGCCAGGTTTGAGCTCGATCTCGTGTCGACTGCCTTTGTCCTTAGGCAACTCGCATGGCACGGATTCAGGGAATACATCCTTGAATTCGATCAAATCCTTATACAAAGGATTTGCCTGAAGTGACTTCCAGGATTGAGACGCGTATCGCTCAATCCGGGTCTTCTCGTCGAGGACACTTTCGTCCATCGATGAGCTGCTGAGAACCCGTTCGTTCTCAGCAAATACTGTTGCCGACCGAATGTCGGTCACATACTCGTCCTCTGTGACGAGTATGCAGATCTGCTTGACTTTGCCACTAAGCAGATCACGCAAGAACCGTTTCGGTTCTAGCGTTGGCAACTGAGTTATCTCCGAAGTTAACTTCGGAGGCACAATCAGATCAAGCGTATAAGCGCCTACGCTTGATCCGTCATTAACCAAGACGTTCAACGTCTCGGTTTCTTCCTGGGAACTTGCTTCCACAGGTTGCTGAGGGCCTAATCCCTCAGCAAGCGACTCTTGAGGAATTCCTTCCTCAAGTACGTGGGGACTTATTCCTTCGACGTCTTCCGACTGTGGCTGTGCAACCACAGTCAGGAACCGATCCTCTACGGTCGACTCTCCAGTCGACCTAGGATTTTCATGTTGCCCCTTGGGGGCAACAGACTTCTTTCTTCTAAGATGCTGCCCGCTAGGCATGCATCCATGTCCCGGTCCACTCGACTTATTCGAGTGGTGGACCTTCGGCGCAGCCTGTACTTCTGTACAGCCGCCGGGAGCTTGCTCCACAGTGTAGTGATCAACTACACTGTGATCTTGTGCAGTCGTGCTAACGACCGTACCGCAAGTGAGGCCATCGCACTCACTCGCAGAACATCCACACGCTTGTGGACGCTCCAAGATGTTCATCAGATGGCCATCTGATGAACAAGCAGCAGGCATCTTCACGGATCGATGCTGCCAGCTCACCCTTGGCTCGTAAATTCTGAGCCAAGGTAATCCCAGGATGACATCAAACTTGTCATCCAGATCCAGTACGATGAAGTCATCATCGTACTGTTTGCCCTCTAACGTGTAGTGGATTACTACTACACGTTTCTCAACGTTTATCGATGCGCCTGTCGCAAGGCGCACCGTCATCCTTGTGAGGGGAATGTCGCGCTCAACGAACTTGAGCCTACGACCCTCAAGTGACTGGCGACGAACAAAGTTGTTCGACGCCCCACAGTCTACTAGGGCACGAAGCGACAAATCATTTGTCGCTTCCAACTTCAAGGTGATGAGCGAAACGTCATCACCAGGTGCAGAGACACACAATGATTGTGTATCTGGAGCAACTTTCGTCAAGAGATTTGCAAATTCTCTTGAAGTTGCTGGATCAGTAGGGGGCTCCGCCCCTACTGACCACGACAATTTTTTGATGGTCCGTCTCGCTGTTGCGGCTTCGCAACAGCGCTGGACCCACGACCATTGCCCTTTCTATCAAATGGACGACCAGTTCGCTCAGTACTGTTTGGTACTGGGCGTGGAGCACTACACTCGTATGCGTAGTGCCCTAACTTCTGACAGCCATTGCACTTCGGCAATCGCTTGTTGTTTAGAGTGCGAGGTCTCTCGCTCTCAACATAGCAGAGGTCCATTGGTTCTGGACCTCCAATCTCTTGTCGTCTCGGTGGACGATAAGAGTTTGAGCTAGCACGAGCCTGTCTCATGCTAAAGTCTTCCTGTTCCGCGGCTGATATCGCATCCTTCAGCGTATCCAGCTCAAGGCGGAACAGATGGCTCCTGACAGGCCCTTCTGTGAGCCCTTGCATGAACACCGTAATCAACGTGTGTTCATGAACTGGGTTGGCAGTTATACTACTCGCAAGGAGTCGTATATGTTGTGCGTAAGCGTGCACATCACGCTAACCCTGCTTGAGTATCAGCAGCTCTGAACGAGCCCTGAACTCAGCCCGTGGCGGCTCAAACGTTTGTCTGAGCCGGTACTTGAAGTCATCTAGCGACCTAAACACATGTGGGCCGCTACTCTCAAGTCCCAGGGACCAAGTTTTGGCACGCCCTACCAAGTGGGTCTGAGCAAATGTGAGTTTCATTTGCTCATCTTCGACGTGACGAGCCCTTAGGGCTCTGTCGAGTTCGACAAACCATAGTAACAGGGAGTCCTCCGGGACTCCACTGTACTTGGAGATGTCGACTTTCATCACTTCGGGACGACGCGCATGCGCCGTCCCGCCCACAGCAGCATGGAATTGCTGCTGTCTCAACAGCTCCGTCTGTTGAGCACCGAGTTCTCTCAACTGCTCGGCCTGTTGAGAGCCTTGCTGGTGAAGCAAGGCTACTTTCTCCCTCTCGAGAGCAAGTTCATTCTGAATGAACTTGGTGATAGCGGCATGTTGTTGGTCTCTGTCTAGAGACTCCAACATGGTGCTGACGACGAGTTCTCCTACGGTAGTACTTATTCGTTCTACCGCACCCCATTCGATGTCACTCAAATGGGTAAACCCTCCACGCGTGGCGTGAAAGGTGTCTTCTTCATCCAACATGTTCATGTTGGATGATGTGGTCCTTGGAAGGACTACAAAGTGCTACCAGGTGTAACGGGGCACACCCTTGCGTAACTTAACGCAAGGGATTTGAGTGCCCCGACGGACGTACACGTGGCAAGCGAGGAAGCGTAGGTAGGGTAAAAGTAGAACTGTTATATGAATAAAATTAAGTCTTTAAACTACTGTCTCTTCGTTTGACTTAATTCAATTATACTAATATAACTGCATGTATGGTGACGTCTCGTCACCACTCATTGCGCGCGTCTTGCGGCGATTGGTGGGTTGATATCATCACGATATCAACCAATGAACAGACCCTTTGGTCGACCTTTCAATATCACCACTTTGGTGATATTGTTTAAAGAATATCCATCTTTATATTCTTTATTGTCACTTTCCTTAAAGTGACAATTTCATGTAACGGGCTGACCCGTTACACACTCAGCAAACGTTGACCTGTTTTACCATGCAGTCTGGTTGTTGAAGCACAAAAACTTCATTTGCTTGGTGTCGGCTTTGCGAAATTCTCGTGCATGCTTCGACTTGCCTATGACAACAAATCCATCTTCTCGGTCCCGGTCATGTTGCACCACATTACGACTGTGATATGGTCCTTCTCTGACTTCTTTCCGTTGCGCTTGACCGTTGCCAGGTCCTTTTTTAGAGGTAGGCGATAGAGCTGTTTCGTCAAAATTGAATACAATTCGTGGTGAATATTGTCCAGTCAGCTCTCTAAGCTCCATTCGATTCACTGCGAGTTGAGCGCGATCAACTGAGTCCGCCTCGCCGTGAAGTACATGCTGCTGGATGCCGTGTCGCGTCTTAAATTTGTGCAGCCACGCATTCGAAAGCCTCAGGTCGTTCTCGCTTACCCCTTGATCGGTTCGTATTGAGCGACCTTCTGACAGTAGTAGATCGTCTGTGAGAATCGCTTTGCCGTCATTGAGACGATAGAATGCGAAGAGCGCAGCCTCATACAACGGAAACAGCACCTTTCGATTGCGCTTGCTGCCCGTGGCAAGGAACGCGCTGACTGGTGCCTGACGAATCCGTTCTGCTGCCGTTGTGGAGATCCGAAGGCCGAGCTTCTCCTTGACCCAGTCTTGGATTTGAAATAGTTTCATGCCTGGTGTGCGTGTGATGTGCACCTGCACCTGACGCTTTTGCTCCATCGTCAGAATCGTTCGCTTCGACGACATGTTTACGGTGGAACGGAAGCAAATGTGCAAAGTGGCAGGCAATGCGAGACTATGGCAAGTCCAATATAGAGGGAAACTGGTGGTTGGTCCGCCTTGTTTTGATACCGTGTTTCTGAAGTCTCTTATATAGAGTCAGCATACAAAAACCAAGTGACACAGCTTGGTGCGGGACACGAACTTTCTTGAACAGGAATTTAACCGTCTATAGAGGTTCTTATGTGGAGGGACGATGATAGTCAGAAAAGGAAAGATGCGCCAACGACGTGAGAAGTATGTATGAATCGACACGCGCCTCGTATATTTCGCTATACATCCACGTCCATCATCCATCATCTTTTCCCTTGCTTGTTGATGATTCGACAAACTTCGTGGCTTTTTCAGTCGATAGCCAAATGCGAGTGGAATGAGCTGCGTCGAGCCTCCACAGGTACTCTGACCGTGCTCGCGGCAGCATTAGACGACGCATGAACGAAGCAGCAAGAGCAGGCATTGTACCAGAGAGCTGGAAAGAACGTATTAGAGCTGCTGCAGTTGAACAGGTGCAAATGCTCGCGGACACGCAAAGTAGGTAGCTCACTGAAAAAGCCGCAACACTGATGAAGTGCTACGGTCGTCACAATCGATGCTATAGGTTCTATACTGCGCCTCATCGACCGGTTGCTCAGAAAAGTCGAAGCATTCGCTTTCGTAATGTTGTGCTTTCTTGTCAATTGTTGCGAAGACTGATCCTATCCTGCCTGCGCCTTTTTTTCGTCATGTACAAGAGGCAAGGACTTGGTAGAAAGCTTACCATCTTTCGTCAAAGTTGAGTGATGCTATGAAGAGGACTGCCGATCAATGTCCTCCCATTATCCGCCAAGGACACATCAGAAGGAGTCACAACGTCACAACGGCCCGAGATCAACATGTGACGCAAAGCTTGATCACCAATGGAAAAAAGTGGGAGGGATCCAGCCAAGAAACAAAGAGTTTTGTCTACCATGATATTACAGCAAGAAAATACACCAAGCAGCCCATAGCGCATGAGCATTCACAAGCGAAAGCGCTCGTACGCTCTCGGGTCAGTCGCGCTCGTCGAACCGATCCAACGGTTCACTGTCGGGGCAATCGCGTTCACCGGATCACTTCGCTGTGTCAAAAGGCCACGACCCTTCCACGTTCTTCATGAACTCGGAATCTTTCAAGGGCATTTGTGACTTGCCCCAGTCCACCGTTTCCAGCGCAGAGCGAGTTTCCTTCTTGAGTTGATCCCACATGATCAATGGCTGAGATTTACCGAATTTCTTGGTAAAGCTGAGCTTGTGAGAAGAAGAATCCGTGCTCATGTACCTGAGCTGGACGCTGTCCCCGTCCATGAATTCGGGGCCAGGTGGAGCCATTTCCACGTACTGCTTGCCCGTCCACACACTAACCGCCAGCACCGCCGGGTCTTCTTCACGTCCGGGGTCGTCAGTCCACACGGCAACATGCTCAAACTCGTGACGGTGGCCAGGTTCAAAAAGCGACATCTCCTTCGGGAAGTACAAAGCGTATATAATGCACAGTTTGCCTTTGTGCACAGTCGCACGCCCGTAGATTTGAGACCCGTATGTAGGTTCCTCGCAGTCGCCATCAGAAGTTCCCGTCGGTTTGAGACCGCCGCCATGCTCACCCTCTTCGTTCACCGCCGGGTACGAGTGGCATCCGTTGACAAAGTTGATCTGCGGCTTGAATCGGATGGCCGCCTCCTGATCAATTGTCTCGGGCTCCGGCTGAGGAATTGGTCGGACGTGGTCGTGGGGGATCTCAGGGGACGTGAACGGTTCCTCGTCCGACGATTTGCCGTCAAGGTCGAGACTGGCCTTCAGTGAAAATTGCGAGCCATGGGTTTGCACCGCAGCGGCTGCGAGCAAAACGGCATACAAGAAGGCGCCGGACTTCATGGTCTTGATGCTGGTTGTCGTGTCTCCCGATGCACAAATCGAACAATGAGCAAAACTACTTTGCTGCGAGGAACAATCAGCGACACGACGATTGACGCTTCACGCGAAGGTCGGTTTCTGCTACGACGTGGAAGCCCCGACACATCTCACGAGAAGCGCCGCATGTTTTGCACGACCTCACGTTGCGCAGCCCGCTCTGTACATGCAGATACGTGCCACGCGGTCGCACGTTGTACATAACCTACGAGAGGGTGGATAGCTTCGTACAATGCCACGAGCTGCAGTTCGTTCCTTTTCATTTATCGAGAGTCAGGCACGCGTTTGGAGGGTTACGAGAACGACTGGAAAGGGCAAAGAACGCGCTGCGCATCACTGATGGCGATCATCTGTGTGCACAGACGTTGCAGGTGGGAGCGCAAGCACCTGGTTGCGCCCGCAGCTGTCTACAATCGAAAAAGGCCAACCGGAATTTCAACTGAAAGACCGACTACCCGGCGCAAAGTGGAGCTCCAAGGACATAGCTGTACGCTTTCTGCCCTTTGGAAAGACTGCGGCATCCCCGTCGTCGCATGGAGGTAACGTTGGATTGCTGCCTCTGTCATGTACGGAGCAACCGTTCATTCGCCACGCACGCGTCGCGGCCCGTCGCGAGATCCGGTTCGCAGCTTCGAACGAACATCGTCTATCCGACGTGCCTCCGGTTGCGGTCCCGATGGAGGCTCTGTACAGCCAACAGATCATTGTCTGTATTCACACAGAGGCCTGAGACAGCACAGATGCCAACGATCTTCAAAAATTGACTGTTACGAGGCAACGAAACGGTGCGCGGCACAAGTTGCAAGAGTCGATGCATTTGAAGGCCTATCGATTAGTTAATACGATGTAACGGGGTTCCACGTCGGTTGGTGAACAACATAACAGATGTGGTTCACACCAGGTATGAAATGTCATTCAAAATGATATTCGAACACCTTATCAGTTGTTGGGGGCTGACGAGTGTCAGCGACCATATACAAGACCTGTTACCCGGTACTAATTAGAGCATTAGTGTTTAGATTAATTACGTGTCGTCTAAGGTGTCCTCATAAATTTTAACAAAATAAAGTCCAGCTCCTCTTTTAATCTAGTAGAGAGACACGTGCCTTCTTAAGGCGTCTCAGGTCGTAAGAGAGTCGAGTCTTGTTACGACACAGACTCCTGAGCACATTGTGCAGTCTATTCGCTGAATCATTAAGGTCCTATGGACAAAGAACTAGTAAAGGAATGACACAACTTGTGTGGTATACACAGGGGACAGAGTCCCATTAAAGATGATGTTGGAACACCATGTCAATTGGTGGGGGCTGACGTGTGTCAGCCACCGAATAACGTGATCTTTTAGGAGGTATCAATTAGAACAGTAGTGCCTATATTAAGTACGTTTGTCTTAGGTATTCTTTCTATAAAAGAAGATATAAAGTTCAGTTCCCCTTTTGATCTCTCAAAGACACGTGTCTTGATATCTTTAAATACCTAGTACACGCCTTGTTAAATCAGCTACTCTTAGAGCACTCTGTGCTGTGATTCTCTCGAATCGTCTGATCCCTTGGAACAGGGACCGTAAGATCTCTGAGCTTGTTGACTCTCTGAGTCGGATTCTTTCGACCAAAGTTGCTCGTTAAGCGTTGAATCTTCTTCTGACTAAAGGAGCTGTGTAGCTCCGCTACAGACCCGAAGCTGTAAGCTCGTTGACTCGTAAAGTCGTGTTCTTGTCAAGAACAGGCTTGCTCATCAATCAGAAAGCCTTCTTCCGGCTAGGATATGTGCTAGCTTCACTACACTTCGTAGCATTAATAGTCAATCTACGCCTTGGTATGTAATAATTGATTCTGTGTGTGAACGAAACAATCTACTCCCCTCTCTGGACCCCAAAAAGTCGCGCTTGATAAGATGACCACGGCTTTGGGTCCGGGGTATGTGGCGTTTCTAGCTGCGCAGGGTCCCGATGTGCTCAATGCACGAGTCGAGACCTTCATGCAGCATGAAAAGGTCCTTCTATGGCAGGTTCAAAACCAAGTCGCGTCGGCTATGCCAACACGCTGCGTGGCAATGCCACCAGAAGAGGATAAGCCTCGTACCTTTCGGGTGGACGTCAAACATTACTCCGGGAAGGAGGGAGAATACCTCACCCTCTGGATCCGTGAGATTGATATGGCCATGAGGTCTGGCCTAATCTCACTCGAGCATCATTTAGTCTCGCTGGCTATCTCCAAGTTCGATGACAGAGATAGAGAGTGGGCTATGATGTGTAACACGTCTGTCGACTTGGCGTTTCCCACATGGAAATCGCTCAAGTTAGACCTGTTTCGAGTTTTCTCACCGCCCAACCAGGCTTGTCGCGTGCGCTCACGCTTCCTATTTACCCGTCAGGGTAAGTATGGATTAACGAGCTATCGCTAGGAGTTGAGAGATTTGATGTCTGCTACGCAGTCCGACCCTCTCCCTGAGACATTTTATGGGAATGTCTTTATGGAAGGACTTCGCACTGGCGTGACCAGAACCGAGGTCTTTTGGGTTCAGACCTCTACTTTGAAGAGGCTGTGAGCATTTCTCAGAAAGTTGAGCACAAATTTAAGTCAGCCAGACTTGGTTGGAATGGGTGTAACTTCAGCTTTGCGAAGGTAACCTCAACAAATACCTCGGCTTACTGAAAGCCTGGACCTATGGGTCTCAGAAATGCTGAGGATGAAAGTGAAGTTGAGCTTTGGGGTGCAGTGCAACAACAAGAAGTGAGACGCTGTTACATGTGCGGAAGCACTAAACACTTGTGTCTCACTTGTCCTTTGAGCAAGCAACGCCAGACTACTGTGAGTCGAAACCCGAGCCCCAAGCAGAAATCTGGTCTGTCACGGGGAAGAGTCGTTACTCAGTAGGCGCGAGGAGCCTTACAGGGGTAGAACTAGGGTCTGTCGCTTCTCTACGAGGTAGTGTAAAACAGGGATTATTCCCACTGGGCTCTTTGCCCGCCAGCACAGAGCAAGGATACAAGCCTGGCTTGTTAGTCGCCAAGGCGGCAGTGAAAGGCCTTGAGAAGCATTTGTCAATTTTAGTCGATTCAGAAGCATCATTTAATAATGCTCGATGTCGTTTCCTTGAGGGGAGTCAGCAATACGCTGAAGCGCTTAAAGCGCATGAGGGTGACTCAATCACTGTTCTTCTAGCGACTGGTAGTCGCGTCACAGTGCTTAAAGTTCCGTTGAACTTAGGTGCCAAGTTTTTGAACTTCGACAGCATTGAACGCTGTCTTTTCCTCAATTTGGATTCGAGATATGATCTCATCCTAGTTATGGCCTGGCTCGAACGCCATGAGTCATGGATAGTTTGGAGGTCTAAGACCTTAGGCGCAACGCACAGTGTTAGTAGCGAAGCTTTGGAGAGTCATGAACCCACCTTTGCCAGGCAACAAAAGCACTATTGGCGCGAGCCATTGACAGAGGATGTCAACGTGGTGGACATGGAAATGTCCGAGTTGGGTTACTCTAATTTCAATGACATATATATTGAGCGGAGCTCCTTTACCGTACGTGAAGAGGATTGTAGTCCCGTTGAGTGATACTCGTTGTGATTAATGAGTCAATGCATGCTGCAGGCATGCTTGGCCTAGGGCCGAGTCGTCAAGAACGTGATTCCTCTGATGTGAGCGGGTGGCACGGAAAATGTCACCGAGTGAGGGCGACCGCGATGGCACCTCACAGAATGTCGGTAGTGACATTGTTGGGAAAAAGACGAAGCATATTAGGGCTAGGCTCACACATGGCAAGTGAAGTGGTATGTTAAAATCCACTGGGTGAAGTGTTCGAGTTACGTATCTCTCCAATAGATGTCGTTCAAGAAATTAGATCTCTTTAAGAGCGTGCTGAGATAAATACCATCCGCAGGGAACCTATTGTCCCGGTCTTCAAGAGGTGTAAGGTCTCATTAATGAGACGATCCCGACCTCGGGTGGCAACTGTTAGGCGCCAAGCGCCCAGGATGTCACAAAGTGCTACCAGTAAGAATACACTATACCCATTTTTCAATGGAGCAACTGGTCATGTTGATGACAACATAAGTCTTGAGACTCTTCCATCCTTGGATAATTTTTTTGAGCTAGACGAGATGTCTGATGGCGAATTTAGCCACGCTCTAAAGGCGGGAGAGTCATCCGAGTCAGTGGTCATTCGACCTGACGTTGAGTAGAACTAATTCTAGTGTTGTACGGGTCAGTCCATGAGGACACACGGGCGGCAAATAGTGCGCGTAGTGGAACTTTAATCCTTAAGGATCCTATGGATCCGGTTTGTTCTATTGGTAAAAGAGTCTCAGAACGTGGTTTGTCACAACCCACAGTCTGTCTTACCTTCGGATAGAGGTGTACGTCATGAAATTGACTTGGTTCCTGCAACTAAATACTGCGTAATACGGCAATGGCCTTTATTGAAAGAACAGTGTGACGTCATTGACGACTTCTTTCGTGAAAAGCACGCGGCTGGTTTGGTTCGTGAGAGCAAATCTCCCCATTCCACACCGACATGTGTGTCATAAAACCCAATGGAAAATAGCGCATTGTTCATGCTTACAATGAGCTTAATGCGGCCATCATTCCGGATCATACACCGATTCCAAGGAAGGCTTTTATTCAGAACAATATGGTGGAATGTACAATTTACAGTGCACTCGACTTAGTCGATGGTTATTACAAACTGATCATGCGAGAGAGCGATATTCTGCTGTAAGCGGTCAGTACTCCGAGCGGTATGCTCTGGGAGTGGCTCGTTATGCCACAGGGGTTATCAAATGCCCCAGCTACATTCAACCGTCTTTTGACGCAACTACCTAGATCTCACCGAGGTTATTCGCAGACATAATTTAATGACATCTTTGCCCATAGTCGTGCTATGAACGGTAGGTCAGATGTGGATAATCATGTTGACCATTTACGAGCAGCGCTCAAGTGCATGCGCACGAATAAGTTGTATGCCGACACATCTAAATGCATCTTTTTTTGTGCAGAAGAGATTACCTTTTATAGAGTGCTTCATTGAGACGCGAGGCCTTGGAGCGCATTCCTTTAAGTTAAAAGCCATAGTTCATTGACCGGTTCCGAAGAACAAAAAGGACTTAAGTAAGTGGCTTGGCCTTGCCGATTACTTACACAAGTCCAGTGCGAAGTACGCAGACATGGCTCGGCCGTTATCCAATCTCCTCTAAAAAAAGGATGTGGAATGGTGCTGGACAAGCACCAAGCATGGTGATTTTAAAGAGAGTCTCTTTCATGCACCAATCTTGGAGTTGCCCGATCCTGATCGACCTTTCAGTGTCGTCTGTGATGTATCTGACTTTGTCATAGGAAGTTCTTGGTTACAAACAAATATCGAAGGACGGGAATACTTCATTGCGTTTGAGTTCCGACAGCTGAAATGAACTGAAACGAACTATCCTGTGGATGACAAAGAGCTACTTGCAACGAAGTACGCGTTAGTCAAAGTCAGAGTTCATCTGCTTGGCTCCAAGCCTTTTGTGATATGTACCGAATATGCGTCATTGCGCACTGCGACCCAGCCGCCACAATTCTCTCAGCGAATGGCTCGTTGGCTCTCATTCTTCGCTGAATACAACTTCGAGGTGAAGTACAAGCCGGGCAAGCAGAATGCTTTGGCTGATGCGTTGTCACGTAGGCCTGACTATGAGCTTGCTCATGTTACGAGTCTGTCATCATCGGTCACAGACCTCATTCGTTCGGCATATGCCAAAGATGAACATTGTGCATCTCTGCTACTTGCTCAAGGGAGCGAGGAGTTTAACGACTCATACATAGAATTGTCGGCACGACTACGTGCGAGGCTACATCAATATTCGATCGATTGATGTCGGTTGTGCTATAGCACGGATGCTGAAGATTTGCCTCGTATCGTTGCGCCTCACAATGAGGAGTTGAATAATCGGATACTCAATGTAGCATATGATAATGTGTTGAGTGACCATATTGGTCGTGAGAAGACCTATGGCTTTTTGGACCAAGCGTATTGGTGACCGAAATTTTACGCATGGATAAATACGTATGTGCGTACCTGTGCAACGTGTTTCAGTGGGTCAAACCTTCAGCCTACACGGCAGCGTCGCTAGATAGTTTGTCTGTACCCAATGGGTTTTGGGATTCCATCAGCATGGACTTCTTGTCCAATTTACCAGAGGATTCGTATAGCAATGCGGGTATTGTGGTCTTTGTTGACAGGTTGAGCAAAACAGTTCTTATGGCGGCGGTGTCGGACTCTACCGATGGTGAAGATACAGCTACGCTGTTTATCAATCGAGTGATTCGACAACACGGCTCGCCTGTGGCAATTGTCTCTGACCGAGACCCTCGCTTCACTGGGAAGTTTTAGAAGTCTATCTTCAAGGTGCTTGGAATACAATTAAACATGTCCACAGCGAATCGCCCGCATACCGATGGTCAAATAGAGCGCATAAATCGCATTACCGGTGCCATCTTGCGCAGTTTTTGCGCTGAAACGCCTAAACGTTGGAGTTCGATGCTCCCTGTCGTTGAGTTTACGTTAAATAACACTGTTCACGCCTCTACAGGCTTTACTTTGTTCTACGTGAACGGTCTCACACACCCTCGCGTTCCGTTATCGCTACCACTGCGTGGTTCAGGGCTTGGTGGGGGAGGAGTTGCCGATCGGCTTGCTGATATCAGCCCTGCTACTGTTCAAAAACAGGTAAGCGAGTTTCTCGCAAACAGATTATATGCCGTACGACATGTGAGTGACGCACTGGCTGATAGCCAAGACAAACAGAAGGAACATGCTGATGCAAAAGGCAGAGGTTGTATGAGTTTTTGGAGGTCGGTGACTGAGTTCTTCTTAATGCTAAAACGTTACATTAAATGTAGTGGTGCATTTTATTAGAACAAAATTCCGTCCACGCTTTATCGATCCATTCACGGTAGTGGCCGAGAAGGGCTTTGTTTACACGTGAAACCTTCCACCGAATTTACGCACACACGCCCTGCGTTTTATGCTGACTTACTTAATCCTTATGGGCTCGTCCCTTGTGTGTCTTGCGGCACATGCGCCGCTAAAGATAGCTTTGCCACGAATTTCTTCCTTCGCATCAGAATATCGAACTTTCCTTTCAAACGAGGTTGACCCTGCTACAGGGCTTTAATCCCACTTTTATTGACTCCAGGCGTTCCATTGGCTCACGAACACATTTAAAATCGTGCTTTATGTCATCAATCACTTGGCGTCAACCGGTATGGGAGGCCTCCGACTTGTCAGCGTAATCTAGTTCTGCTCGATGGGCAAGGTAATTGACAGTTTCATGTTGAGGTACTCCTGATTTCACGTCTTATCAAATCCCAGAATCAGTACTTGGTGATATGGCGCAGATGCCCTGATTCATCAAACTCATGGGATTTCAATCCCCCTCTACGATACGATTTGCCCTACGTCGTTGACGGGTTTAAGCGCAACGCGCAGGGTTGTCTCGAGACAAAAGATGCTTTCCATCAATGTGGTGTGGGTAAGCAAGATGCTGGTCAGCGCTTGGTCAGATACTGCGGCTACCGGTGTAGCCAAAGCGTTGCGAAAATTATTACGCAACTTCTCTTCAACCTTGCGCGTGGTATATTCATACCAAATCTTTTGTTCTAGAAGAACATCTGTAACGCTGGCACTCGCTATCAGAGTCATCATACGTCTGAGGTGTTGAGTTCGATGCACCTAGCGAATGAAGTAAAAATCTTCTTATTCAGTTGATCCGCCTGCGAATAAGGGTACGGTCACGCTCTATATCTATTATACCAAAGCACGATGTGCTTGGCTCTCAAGCTTGGCCTCATATTGACTCTGTGTGGTCAAATAAGGTTCTAGATACTTCGCATGTAGTGTCTGTCGGAAGGCATTGTACTCGGGTGAGGTATCCTCAAGGCTGATGGACCATGCTTACAGAACGAATAACCGTTTGTCGGAGGCGTTCTTCCCCTTCGTGTGTAATGAGCATATAGCTGAAATGGCTGGTGTGGACTCTGTCGGCCTGAGAACGGCGCAGAGCAATCTTCTCATGCTGAATGATCATCTGCTTTGCTAACGAGCGGGTTGGTGGTGATAGTGTCAACTGCATCCGTTAAATAATGTTATGCCGCTGGCTCGTTGGCTTCGCCACGTTCGGCGAACGGATTTTGTGCCGACTGAAATCGTGCCTCAGGCAAGTTGCCTTGGACGCTGTCCCGTCTCCACTAGGAACACTGTTGTCGGTAACGTAGTCCACCTACGTATCGGGATTGAGATTAAAGGAAAGAATTCGATACTCGTCATTTGCCGATGCCATGGTGTTTAGTGCATCGGATAACCGTGGGGTGAAGCGCACGCACACCGACCTCTATATAAAATATTATAATCAACGTTCTGTGATAACATCAGCCTGGTGATGGGGGGATGTCATAGAGTTGCTCGTCGGTTGGGTAACAACATAACAGATGTGGTTCACACCAGGTATGAAATGTCATTCAAAATGATATTCGAACTCCTTATCAGTTGTTGGGTGCTGACGAGTGTCAGCGACCATATACAAGACCTGTTACCCGGTACTAATTAGAGCATTAGTGTTTAGATTAATTACGTGTCGTCTAAGGTGTCCTCATAAATTTTAACAAAATAAAGTCCAGCTCCTCTTTTAATCTAGTAGAGAGACACGTGCCTTCTTAAGGCGTCTTTGGTCGTAAGAGAGTCGAGTCTTGTTACGACACAGACTCCTGAGCACATTGTGCAGTCTATTCGCTGAATCATTAAGGTCCTTTGAACAAGAACCTACAGATGTAAGCTCGTTGACTCGTATAGTCGTGTTCGCGTAAAGAACATGCTTGTTCATCAGGCGGGAAACCTTCCTCCGCATAGGAGATGAACTAGCCCCGCTACATTTACGGAAAAATATACGCGATCTGTAAATCGCGCCGGAAATCCAAAAAGCTTTAGAGCTCCGATACGAAACGCTCCATCCACTCTATTACAGGTTTTGGAAATTTCAAGAGAAAATCACACATGAAATTCACTGCTTGCACATCCACCTCATCTCGAGCTCTATTGTATTAGGCTTGCATCATCATGACAGTTTTAGTCATCCGGTGGTCGTGCACGAATCCTTGCTGTAAGGCATTACTTACCCGTGCATCAGAATTTTTTACACATGTAGCAAGAACATTACCGAAGATCCATAGGCTGCAGGAAAGAGATTGGCCTATAATAAATGACATCAGGCGGGTTCCCTTGTTTTCAAAGAGCTATAATCATAGCTTTCAAAAAATAAGGCGGTAAATCCGCGCCACTTAGAATCTGATTAAAACATCGTCACGAGAGCTGGGACCAATATCGCAGAAGTCTGCTTGTAAATAGTATTTGGCAGGCCATCCGGTCCAGCCGACTTGTGCCGATAGAGATTTGGTATCACTGATAAGTTAGCTTGTTCTAAAACCCGCTGGAGAAGAAGGATAGGTCCGAATCACGCAGTAGATGTGCGATTGGCCCCGTCACGAATGTACTGAAAGCCGAGCGAAGATCAGCCAGAGGCACGGTCCGATGAAACCCAATTAATGCAGGTATCTACATGTTGCAAATCGATCCACGACGTCACACCTGGCCGAATAGGTGCTACAAGACGATGAGTGATATCATACACGTGCTAATCCCGCTCTAAATCTGCTACCCATTTTAACGACCCCACATGGCTTTTACGCCGCACGAGCAAGCTGTGAGCCCATGCAAACAAGTCATAATTCTCGTGTATCTTCCTATTTCTGGGATCTCCTTCGCCGTCGAGTCAGCATTCGTGCGATAAAAAGGCATTGAATCTTGCCTATCACCCGCTTTCGTCGTTTTCTTTGCGTTTGTTGACCCGCCGAATGCATCGCATGCATTCGATCACGCTCGAATCACGGGTTTGAAGTGTTGTTGTAACGCGGCACCGACAACTACGTACTGGTCTTCCAGTACGGAATTTACTTTCACTGACAACACTGAGGGTCAGTGCCCTGCTAGGTGTAAGTACTAAACAGAGGAAAGTAAGCGACTAAGTTAAAGAATCTAATTGCGGCCCGACTCCCATACTCACTATTTGCAAGTGTAATGTATTGATAACACGATCAAGCTTGTGATTTTTGTATCGGATATGCTGCTCTATAGTCAATTGGCCTCTTGCAAGGCTTTAACGTGTCTTCGTGGTGCAGTCCAAGCTCCTGATGATCTAAAAATGATGCTGGGGACGCGCGGCCATGGTCACTACTAATGGCGCCCATTCCGCGGGCGCGTAAATGCGGTCGAACCAATGGGTGGATTCATCTGTTAAAATTTTTTCCTCCTCGTCAGTCACGCGTTCTCGAAGAATTTGCGCGTTCTTGGAAAGTTAAGCCTTAAGCAGCATGGCCGAAATTTCCGGTCGCCTAGCAATTCGCTGGCTCAACCGATGCAGTTTAGGCCTTTGGACACTATTAAAATCTCCTGATAGAATACTGTCTGTGCGCTCGATATCTAACTGCTTCGGTTTTGTATAAACAAATTCACTATCCCTCCGCACATTAATGGCGTAAATATTGAGTAAGCGGATTGCACTTATCCTTATCCGATTTAACGTAGAATCCACAGAGACATATTTGTAGCGGTCGGCGCAATTGCTGCAGAGAGATGCAGAAGAATAGCCACAGCCCTGGTGGAGGCGAAATCTGTACTCCAGTAAGACATGGCTGTAGAGTTGCGATCCAGCGTCTTCCCCATACTCGTATACTCTTTACCAAATACTTTGCTTTTATCTGCGGTGTCAACATGAGTTTCTTGAAGGCAATATGATAACGGTTGTCGGTTACGGTTGTACGCCGCCAAGCCCCATCCATAGGTGACGTGTCTCAGCTTTAAACCTGAAGACATTTCGTGAGATCAGTTTCCTGTCCGTTACCATACCGTCATATGTGACTTCGGCTATGTCTTTCTGCATGCCCGAAAAAAGCTGGGGCTAGCCGTACCCGTCCGCCATCGCTCGTGAACAGCCTTTTATATACGGAGAGGTGCGCAAAGAGCCCTTGCCATTAGTACTGATTGAGTCTAGTAACTTAGGAATGTTGACTTTCGCCAAGATAAGCAGACGCTAAGCCTACCAGTCCACTCGCCGGTTAGTGGCATAGAAGACTCTATTATATCGGTCATTTGGGACCAAAAGTCTTATATGCAGTCAAAGTGATCCGGCGTCAATTGTGGTGTGGGTCAGACCCCCCCCCGCCAACGCTGCAATTTACAATCATATAGATAAGCACACACAATGTGTTCTCCCATACTCACTAGCCGCTTAGGATCACAATATCTAAGAATGATGTTATTCGCGAAACAGTGAAAGTGTAACGGGGCACCGACGACTACGTACTGGTTTACCAGTACGGATTTTACTATCACTGACTGTAGTGATAGTCAGTGCCCAGATAGGTGTAGAACTACACAGAGGAAGGTAGAACGACTAAGGTAAAAGACTCTAGTCGTAGGAAAAGTAAAACTGTTATTAATATAATTAAGTCCTACAACTCTTGTATCTCTGTTTGTCCTGACTTAATTATACTAATATAATTAAATGCATGGTAGCGTCTACCCACCACCCATTGCGCGCGTCTGGCAGCGATTGGTGGGTTGATATCATCACGATATCAACCAATGAGTAGACCCTTCGGTCATCTTCAACAATATCATCATACTATGTGATATTGTTGAAAGAATATTTCAACGTAATATTCCTGATTGTGGTTTTATCCTTAGTGACAATATCATGTAACGGGCTACCCCGTTGCATCACCCCTCCCTTAACTGATAATCACCGTGTGATAATCGAAACTTTCGTGGCCACCCGTTGGATGCCAACGGGACGGGGAGCACTAGTGTGTCAGATTCATTCGTTCTGACTTTGCCTCGCATAGTCAACATGTATATGCGGGGTGACCCAAAGACGACCTAGCCTACTTCTGCGCCCGCTTTTGCGGCAGACGGCCCGTCGTCTGCTGCTAGTTCTCATCCTGCAGCAGGTGTGTCTGCAGGCGCATGTGGTATCGCATCTCATGCACACATTGACCCCGAGTTAGGGGTCAGCTACTCTGGCGAGTCAGATATGCCTGACCTGAAAAAGCCTTTAGAGGCATCGCGCTCACATGTGGTGCCTCGTTCATCAAGAGACCTGCCGAAAGTACGGAATCGCGAAATTCGTCACAGTCTGTTAGGCAGTGATGATGAATATGGTGATGAGTATGACTACTTACACCGCGATCAACTCGTGCGCCTTCGCACGAGCGATTCGACGATGGTGCGAGCCGTCGTCGTACTGATAACCGTGGTACCGGCAAAGGTACCACTTCGAAGCGTGATGAGCTGAAGCCGTGGCGTTTGACTGAACAGATCATCAACAGCTTGTCTCACGAGACAAGTCAACACCATCGAATACTCTTATTCGATGCGAGTGAGCTTCACGGCTTGAGTTCCATCGCGAAGAACTTTCGCGCTGAAGAAGACTTTTATCTCGGTGCTTTCCTCAAGCATCGATGGTACAATGGTAACAAAAAGCGTAACAAGGCTTTTCTTTTGGCTGCAAGGAACGCGTTCGTTCAAAATGTCAATAAATTTTGGACGAGAAGGATGGCTTCAAAAACTTGAAGCGGTACGCATCAAGTTTGAAAAGCGAACGCCAACCGGTGCTAGGTACCGGGGGCATCATTTGTCGAGTGAGGCAGACATTCCTTGCCTTAATTGGTGAGATCCTTGTGCGCGTTGTGTTGACAACTCGCAACGTGCACATAGGAACGTGTTTTCCCTAAGTTCGCGCTGGGGAAGGGCACACATCTCGGCTGAGATGCGGTACGCAATTGCAAACTTACAATCCGTCTACAAGCGCCAAAAGCGCGTGTTTACCAATAGGCCCTCGGACCTATCGGATGAGTCTCGTCATACTGGTACGAGACATTTAACGTCAGCCATCTGCTGGAATCGAGGTTACTAGCTGTCATACGATGGTAGGTACCCACGCCAGCGGACAAGGTAACTTGTCCGCTCCCGATTCTTCACACGGTGGCTCAAGACACGCCCCACGTGAAAGCGTCGACCACCGTGAGAATCCACCAGTGGCTTCGGTGGCGGTGGAAAGTCAAGGTCCGGCTCAACCGCCGGGCCTGCAGGAGACTTTGGGTAACCATGAGCGTTACCTGACCGAATTGAGGGAGGACGTCGATCACGAATACGGTCGTCGGCACGACTTGCTGGCGACCGTACGACGTCTCCGCACAGATCGGGGGAAAGACCGAACGGATTTTGCGTTCTTTCAACTCGAGGGCGAACGCGACAAGCATCTTTTGCGCGACGAGCTAGAGGCGGCTCGTCGCGAGACCGCGTCGCTGAAGGACCAACTTGAGTGTTTGGCCCGTGATCACAAGAATCTGTTAGGGATTCGTCAGCGTGCTGGCTGTCTCCGTGTTCAAATAAGACCCCGTACTGATTGTACGGGTGGAGACGACCACCATAGAACGTAGGATGCTTGCGCATCCTGCGAGGCAACTCCATCGTGTATGCATTGCTCTTGCGGTGCAACACACGAAAATGCCCAATGTATTTCGGCAGTAGTAAACTAATGCCGACATTAGTGACTACATGTTCAGGTAAGTTTGCCGTAGACAGTAGTAATAAGTCGTTAACGTAAAATGAAAGAAAATTTGCTCTTCCATTCTTGTCTGCGTTCCGTTTCTGGAGGTCCACCGCATTTGCGATGGAATCCTGAACGAAACGGACTACCGCTTCTCGAGTCAGCAGGAATTTCTCTGCTGACTCGTTGTTTTGTCTTTCAGTGCGGTTCGTGCGCACTGCTAATAGATTCTTCTCTTCTTCAGCGAGGTTGTCCACTTCCTCGCTGGAGTAATCGTTGACGATGCTGGATATCCCAGCATCGTCATCATTGTCTGAAGTAGCAGCAGCGTCATTGCTGCTGCAAAGATTAACTTCTTCGATGTCGATATATCGACATCGACATTAGACGTATCGGCATGTGCGATGATACGTGATGAGCAAGAGTCAAAACGGATTTTGCTCGAGCGATTCCCTCCTCCCTAAACCCAGAGACACTCTGTATAAAGGCGGGAAGACGTGGGTGGCGTAAGACATTCACGTACAACGGTGTATGCGTTGTTGACGCATGTACGGAATTGTTGATGGCAAATTCGACCATCGGCAAAAACTCACTCCAACTCGAAAAGGAGTGGACGTATTCTCGAAGGATTCCTTCGACGACACGGTTCGCACGTTCCGTCTGACCATCTTTTTCAGGATGGTCAGGAGTAGACGTCTTTAATCGTGTTCCGAGTGAACGCAACACGGCTTGCCAAAATACGCCGTGAACCGAGGTTCACGGTCGGAAACGAGTTCACGGGGTAATCCGTGAAGTCGAAACACTGTGTCGATGAAGACACACGAACATCCTTGTGCAGTAATCGATTCAGAGACTGCAGAAAGATGCACCATCTTGCTGAAGCGATCCACAAACACAAGAATACTATTATTCTTGTGAGAGTCTTCGGGGAACCAGAAAACAAAGTCCATGGAAACGGACTCCTAACACTCTGCCGAGACCGGCAGAGGTTGTAGTGGCGCACGGGACGAAGGGCTAGGCTTCACCCGTTGACAGACCTCGCAAGAACGAATGTACTTGCGTACAAACTGATACTGGCGAGGCCAGTAAAAATTACGACTTACCGTAAGGTAAGTCTTTTCCCTACCACGATGCCCGCCTGAGGGCGCATCGTAACATTCGAACATGATGCGTAAACTCAAATCATCATGATCAGGAACGACGACACGAGGTGTATCGTCGGCGACTGCTGCTTAATGCAGCCGGCAATTGCGAGTCGTATACCGATCCGAAGAGAAACGGTATAGAGCCGGCAAATCCGACAAGGATTTCCGTGATGGGTTCGCAAGGTGACCCATCAAACGAAGGAGAATCGTATCTCCTGCGTATGCCTTCCGCACGTCATTGAAAAAATGCGATGACGGCACACTGACTGATAGTGCCGCAACAGTGGGCAATGCCTCACTTTTGGCGCTTGTTGTCAGCTCGAAATCGGGCCGACGTGATAGCGCATCAGCGACGACGTTAAGGCGGCCTGGTTTGTATTCCACGGGGAAGTTGTACCCCGCAAAGAACGACTGCCACCTCGCCATTCTTTGCGAGAGGTGTGGACTGTTTACGGCCGTGCTTAGTGACGCATGGTCTGTATAGACGATGAACGGTCTATCTCCGAGGAGATTGACGTGGAACTTAGCCAGTGCGTAATTCATGGCAAGTTGTTACTTGTCATGCACTGGGTAATTGCGCTCAGCTGCCTGCAGCTGACGCGACTAATAACAGATGACGCGCTCTGCGCCATCTGCATCAAATTGCATTAACGCACAGTCGATCGCAAAATCGCTGGCGTCACAGACCACATGAAATGATCTGTCCTGATCTGCAATCGCCAAGATCGGCGATTGCATCAAGCTCCGCTTGATGCCTTCAAAGGACGCTGACAGTCAGCGTTTCTCGCACCTTTTACATTTTTCTTGAGTAAACAAGAAAGATGAACAGCCATCTCGGCGTAATTGCGCGAGTACTTGTGCAAGTACGCCGCTAGCCCAAGGAACTTACGAAGTCCCTTGATATCGACTGGCACTGGCCAGTCTGGGATCGCCTTGATCGTTTCGGGATCAGGGCGTACGCCCTGTTTACCCACGATGCACCCAATAAGTGGTATTTCGCTAGCCGCGAATTTGCGCTTCTTGAGGTTTGCATACAACTTATGATTGCGCATAAGTTGAAGAACTTGACGAACGTGAGTTCTATGAACTTCAACGTCCATCTTTCCGTCCATAGCCCGGCTATGGACAAACACATCGTCGAAGTAACTCGGTGCAGAAGTCTCGCACTGGTCTCAACAGATTCGTAACACATCTGTTAAATGTTGCAGGGGTATTGCTCAGCCCCTGTGGCATCACCAGCCACTCCCACAGCATACCGCTGGGGGTGCTCACTGCTGTGTACGGGATATCCCGTTCACGCACGAGGATCTGATTGAATCCGTCCAATAGATTCATGGACGCGAAGACGGTACCCTTTGACATACCATCTATGATTACGTCCTTCCTCAGTATCGGCGTCTGAGGCAGAACCGTTGCAGCATTCAACTTGGTGAATGCGTGCACTATCCGCCACCCTCCTGTGGCCTTTCGCACACAGAAGGTCGGAGAGCTGTGAGGGGATGTTGATTCCCTCACATGGCCCGCTGCTAAGCGATCGGCAAAGAACTTGTCGATCGCTATCACTTGTTCACGAGGCAGTGGCCACTGCTTCATGACACAGTACTTCGAGCCCGGTTTGAGCTCGATCTCGTGTCGACTGCCTTTGTCCTTAGGCAACTCGCATGGCACGGATTCAGGGAATAAATCCTTGAATTCGATCAAATCCTTATACAAAGGATTTGAATGAAGTGACTTCCAGGATTGAGACGTGTATCGCTCAATCCGGGTCTTCTCGTCGAGGACACTTTCGTCCATCGACGAACTGCTGAGAACCCTCTCGGTCTCAGTAAACACCGTTGCCGATCGAATATCGGTAACGTTCTCGTCCTCCGCGACGAGTACACAGATCTGGTTGACTTTTTCACTACGCAGATCACGCAAGAACCGTTTCGGTTCAAGCGTCGGCAATTGAGTTATCTCCGAAGTTAATTTCGGAGGCACAACCAGATCAAGCGTGTAAGCGCCTATGCTTGATCCGTCATTGATAAAGACATTCAATGTCTCGATTACTTTCTGGATAATCACTTCCACAGGGTCCAGGAGAGCTTTCTCCACAATGTAGTGATCATCTACATTGTGTTCTTGTACAGTCGTGCTAACGACCGTACCACGAGTGATGCCATCGCACTCGCTCGCAGTACACCCACATGCGTTTCGGCGTTCCAAGACATTCTTCAGATCGTCATCTGAGGAACAAGTAGAAGTTATCGTAACTAATCGATTCTGCCAGCTCACCCTTGGCTCGTATCTCCTGAGCCAAGGTAGTCCTAGAATGACATCAAACTTATCATCCAGGTCGAGTACGATGAAGTCATCATCGTACAGTTCGCCTTTTAACGTTTAGTGGATTCCGACTACACGTTTTTTCACAGTGATCGATGCGCCTGTCGCTAGGCGCAACGTCATTCTCGTTGGAGGTATTTCCCGCTCCACGAAGTTGAAACTTTTTAGCTCTAGCGACTACCGAAGAACAAAATTGTTCGAAGCCCCACAGTAAACTAGGGCGCGAAGTGCCAAGTCCTTTGTCACTTCCAATTTCAAGGTGATGAAGTGACACTTCATCACCAGGTGTAGAGACACACAATGCATGTGTTTCGGGAGCAACCTTCTTCAAGATATTTGCAAGTTCTCTCGATGTTGCTGGATAAGTAGTGTGCTCCGCCCCTACTGACCCCGACCATTTTTTGATGGTTGGTCTCGCTGTTGCGGCTTTGCAACAGCATCGGACCCTCACCCTCCAGTTCTTCTTACAGGTGGACGATTACTGCGCTCAGCACCCCGAGGTCCTGAGCGGGGTATACTGTATTCATATGCGTAGTGTCCCAGTTTATGAAAGCGATGGCATCTCACCGATCGCTTGTCATTCGCAGGGCGAGGTTTCTCGCCCTCGACATTACATTGGTCCATTGGCTCTGGACCTCCGACCGCTTATCGTCTCTGCGGACGAAAGGGGTTCAGCGTAGTGTGAGCCTGTCTCACACTAAAGTCTTCCTGCTCCGCAGCGAAGATTGCTTCCGAGAGCGTCTTTAGCTCTCCGCGGAACAGGTGGTCCGTGACGCGACCATCGTACAGCCCTTGAATGAATATTGTGATCAACAAAATTCACTCACATGGTTCACTACCATGCAGCTTGCAAGGTAGCGTACATGCTGAGCGTAAACGTCAACCTTACGCTTACCCTGTTTGATTCCGAGGAGTTCCGATAATGTCCTTAACTCTGCCCTGGGAGGCTCAAACTTCTCGCTGATCAGGGTATTGAAGATTTTCCAACGACCCAAACACGTTCGGGTTGTGCAACGTGAGATTCAGGGCCCAATTCCTGGCGTCCCCTGCCAAGTACGACTGAGCGAATGCAACTTACATTCGCTCATCGTCGATGCGACGGGCCTCGATGGCATCGTCGACTTCGACGAACCATCTTAACAGGGAGTCGTACTCGACTCCGTGATACTTGGAGACCTCTAGTTTTAGAGACCCCGGTCGACGCTCTCGTGTCGACTGCGCGGACTGAGACAGTCTCAGTTCTTCATTTTGCTGGTGATCTTGTTGTTGCAACAAGGTCACCTGCGCTCGCGACTCATAAAGTTCTCGTTGCAAGAACTTGCTAATGACGAAATGCTGCTGGTCTCTATCCCTTGTGGATAGAATGGCCCAGATAGCTTCTTCGCCGACGGCCGAGCTCATTCGTTCGATCGCACTCCATTCGATATCGCTCAAATGGGAGTAGCTTTCACGGGTTCTGTAATATCTGTCGCCTTCGACTTCGTCCAACAAGTTCATGTTGGGCGATGCGAGTGTGGTCCTTAGACGGACTACAAAGTGCTACCAGGCGTAACGGGGCACCGACGACTACGTACTGGTTTACCAGTACGGATTTTACTATCACTGACTGTAGTGATAGTCAGTGCCCAGATAGGTGTAGAACTACACAGAGGAAGGTAGAACGACTAAGGTAAAAGACTCTAGTCGTAGGAAAAGTAAAACTGTTATTAATATAATTAAGTCCTACAACTCTTGTATCTCTGTTTGTCCTGACTTAATTATACTAATATAATTAAATGCATGGTAGCGTCTACCCACCACCCATTGCGCGCGTCTGGCAGCGATTGGTGGGTTGATATCATCACGATATCAACCAATGAGTAGACCCTTCGGTCATCTTCAACAATATCATCATACTATGTGATATTGTTGAAAGAATATTTCAACGTAATATTCCTAATTGTGGTTTTATCCTTAGTGACAATATCATGTAATGGGCTCCCCCGTTACATGGATCAATACAAGGTAGCGTGCGCCCGACGTCACGTACACGTGGTGTGAGGAAGCGCGACTAAGACAATACAGAACCCGAAAGCTCTGTCTTGAGGGAAAAGTAGAACTGTTATTTCATATAGTTATGTTTCATGCTAAATTATGTTTCGTCTTAATCTAGCTATGTTAAACCACTATCTCCTATGTCGATCTTCTGTCCACCACCCATTGCGCGCGTCTAGCAGCGATTGGTGGTTAGTTTGGTTGATGTGCACGGCACATCAAGCAAGAAGTGAAGCAAGAAGTAAAGCACCCACGAATATTACTCTTGGGGGTAATATTCCGACAACCTCACTCTTCTCGGGTGATGCAAATTGAACATTATCAAAAATAGATAATATTCAAAAACTGATACCTTTGTATCAATTTTTGTGGAACGGGCTATCCCGTTACAATCGTATCATTTGGTTTGCCGTTGCACATGTGCGAGATGCCCTAGACAATTCAGACACTTGACAAGAGTGCAAATTTAACTTTGTCAAAGCTGAATGTATGAGGGGCAATCTATATGTACACAGAAGAGACTATCGTGACATGTGCACAATGATCTACCACGCCGCTTGTCCTTCGACACTAAACGAAACGGAGCGTTTCACTATTGACTAAACTCGATTGCTGCTTATACGCCGTCCGGGTGCCCCCCCTGATGCTTACCCAAAGCACCGACTGCTCTATCAATCCCCATCGAGTCAAATCCCGCAATAACCAACCCAAGGTCGTAAACTTGATGTGAGACACACCAGCCTCACTGGTATCACTCGGGAACCCTGGTACCACCGAGAAAGGCCTCTCGGAAAAGCATGACCCCCAGCAACGAATTCTTTGGGCTATCCGGACTGGCACCTACCCGGTTTACCCGGCAGAAACGCCTGTCGCGTGGTACGACAGCCACGAACGGTAAGAGATGGAGGAGTAGGAGTTTCATGATCGTCTATTTACAAGTTAAGATGTGCAAGATGTCTGAAAAGTCCTGAACCAGGATATGAGCGCCGGGACGGTTAGCTCATCGTGGCTGATAGTAAGAGAAGCCTGGCGACCTGTGGGAACTTGGCTGAGAATGTCCAGACAGGCGTGAAGACGCGCCCCTCGGACCGCTGTAGCTGCGGACCGATGTTCTCGCATAGCAATTGCTTTCAACTGCCGCAGACCGCTTCGCCAGAATGCAAGTGCACTTTGAGCCGGAGAAATTGTCTTCCCTCGAAAGATTACCGCGTTGCTCTCCACCCAAAGATGCACCTGGCACAAGGAGCATAACACAAACCAGATCCGACGGTATTCGTCTGCCGCTGCCGTGTGATCATCTCCAAAACGATCAATTAAGAGCTGCAGCAAACGCGGTGGAAGCGGAGGCGCCCGTCGATGGGCGAAATACCGAAAATGACTCGACACAGCGGATTCTTGAACCCCCTCACCAGACCAATGACAGAGCAATAGGCTCCAGCAGGCCATCGCAGTTGAACAATCCCAATATATATGAGTGACAGTCTCTTTGCGCCCCCTGCAGTGCTCGAGTTTCCAGCAACTGGGATCATCAGAGCGGCCGGCATGATATAAATTGAGCTGATTGGTTGCGATCCGGTAAGCCGTCCACACCTGGTACTCCGTAAGACTGTCCGCGTGCCGCCAAATTTGAGCGGGTCTTTGATCCGCGACCGCTGAAAGCCACCGCTCCGACCGAGTCTGGAGTTCAAAGCTATTTAGCCAGTGCTGCAGCGCAGGGCGAAGCTGACGTTTATGATGGTGAAAAGCCTGGCGTAAAAACGATGACGACACCCGATGATTGTGTACTCGATCCGGCACGCTCCAAGGCAGCCGATGAATGGCCGGATGGGCTAGAAAGACGAGTCCCCGTTTGAGTTGGTGAAGCCAGTCAGCTGCCTCCCGCTAGGTGCATAAGTCTGGCGGGTCGCCGTGCAAAAACCATAGGAGACCATCGACCCCTTTCGAAAGACGAACGGTCTGCGCCGGCGAAGAAGTGGAGCCTGGCACTGTACCGATTATAGACGTGGCGGAAACCCGAGCCCACTGATACTGTTGTTGAAATGGTGGTGGCTGACGCAAGAGCAGAGTCGGTTCTGTCAGTGCCGCCCCGATAGCAGTGTTCGGCGATGCGAGCAAAATTAAAGTCGCCCACCGACGTAATTTAGGGTGCATATGGCTTTGAGCACCGTCACCAAGAGACGGAATGGTAAATGAAAATTTATGCGGTCCTGTGCGCCGAATACAGATATCACGAATCCGGCACGTACGTATGCGAGCGAATTGTGAGCTCCTTAGAGGCTTGCCACGAGTAGTCAAAATCCAAGGATTGTCATTCCAGTAAATGTGACACCAAAAGCTAGTGATGGCGTGCTCTCTGTGATCGTCGGCCACAGGCGCATCTGGGAAACCACAGTGATAAGAAAGAACCCAATCTGAGCCTTCCCACCAACTGCGTGCCCCAGCCACAAGCCTATCATTATGATCCGCGATCCGAGCCCGCACCCCAAGAACTTGGTCTGAGGTGGGAGAGAGGAGCCGATCAAGATCGTGCTCTAGGTGGTGCCGTGAAGGCCGCAACCCGAGCGGTCGGGCATCTGCTTGGGTAGAGTTCAGTGCTGGTATCAAGGCGGACACAAACCGCGCCCCACGAAACAAGTAATTGCGCCAAGCTTGAAAGTACACGTCGTCTCCCTGTAGAAGCCATTTCAACGCCAACTTTGTCCGTTGGGATTTCATGGCCACCTCGAAGGAGATGAGGCCCACCCCACCCGCTGGCTTCGGTGTGACTAGTAGTGCCGGATTGATTTTGTGCCGGCAGACCTCGGATTCAGATGCGTGCTGCCATAGAAAGCGTTTGTAAAGCTGATCCAGATCTGTGTGTGCCCAGCGAGGCATGTCAAAGACAGCCGACGTGAACAGGACCGATGGGAGAACGATGGCGTTGAGGATAATTACCCGATGCTGCACACTGGTCGCCACCGTGGTAGCCGTGAGAAGCCGTCGGCGGACCCGACGAAGGCGAATCGCCCAATTCGGCTGGACCAGATCCCCAGTCCCGACCTCATACCCTAAGTATCGGACGGTATCATGAGCAGGCACCACAGATATGCCCTGGTAATTCTGAAGACGAATAGACGTGTTCAAAAAAATGAGTTTGCTTTTTGCTGGTTGGACGTGGAGGCCGGATAGCTGCCCAAAGCGCTGTACGAGTCTGAGCGCAGGCTCTAGTTGACCGGCCGTCTCAAGGAAAATAGTCGATTCATCGACAAAAGCCGAAAAGATATGCGTCTCACCTACCGCTCCAGGCACGGAAAGCCCGCTAAGCCCCGGGTGCTGATGTATGGCCAATCCGAGCAATTCCACCACGATCAAAAATAGTAACGGAGCCAGAGGGCAACCTTGACGAATGCCGGATTCGATAGGCATAGGCTCGGATTGATCTCCATTAACCGAGAACCGTGCTGTCGTTCCTGTGTGCATACGCTTTATGAGCTGGACAAATGGTTCATCAAAGTTGAACAGTCGGAGAGCTTCGTATAAAAACTCTCTGTCCACTGTGTCGTAAGCTTTGCGAAAATCCAACAGCATAATTACCCGGCTGGAGCAGGCAGAGAGATCAGCCTCGTCTCTGGAGGTCGAGAGGTGGGAAAGCATCATTGTGACCAATTTGAGCATGTGCCTGCCTCGAACAAATCCTTGTTGCGAGTCCCCAATCAAGAGCGGCAGAAGCCTCTGTAGGCGCGTCGCTAACACCTTCGCGAAAATTTTGTAGCTGGTCTGGAGCAACGAGATGGGGCGGTAATCTAGCGCATCCGCTGAATCCCCCTTCTTGCGCAATGGTATCACTAGAGCTTCCAGAAAAGACGGTGGCATGTGTTCTCCGTGAAGAATCTCGTTGCTCACCACCACTAGAGCTGGTACTAATAAAGACGACGTGTCTTTGTAAAAGTCATTATTCAGACCATCAGGACCAGCATATTTATGGCGACTGAGGTCCGATATAGCTTGTAGGACGTCCCCTTCAGAGAAATCCGCCATTAAGGCGTGATTGGCGGAATAGGATAGACGACGCTCAGCAGGTATCGTGGCAAAAGCGTGAATCCTCCTCCGTAGATCTGGTACTGACACCGTTCGATGAACGCACCCGAGAATAGGTGACCACTCCGAGAAAATTTCGCAGCCACGCTCATATAGCGATCAAAAGCGGATCCGTATAATTTGTCAATGCGAGATACGGTTTGATCGCGCTCCCAGTCGGCGACGCGCTTAAAAGACCACCTCAGGCGGGCGGCAGTGCGCTCAAGGCCCTGCCCAATCCGTAATAGATGATCTTGACGCAGTTCTTCAACGTTATCAGCTATCCATTGAGGTCGAGTAAGAAATTGACGCCGGTTGCGCTGCAACAATTTAAATTTGAAACGATACCGCCGTTGCTGCGCGCGTTTGCGGACCCGTCGGATGCACTCGATACATGTGATTGTAGTCGCGTCCCAGTGTAGAACGGATGCTGTCCGCCCTACGTCCAACATGACCATCTCATCTAAAAGTTCAGAGACGACCCGGTCGGGCTGACCGGCCTGAATAGGGTAGGAGACGGTCCGGCGTCTAGTGTGGTGAAGCGGACGCCTCTGAACTCTAAGCTGAAGCTCCACTTCTTGATGGTCAGAAGCACACGGCGGCGGACGGACTGCAACCCAGCAAACCTTTGCAGCCCAACTTTGATGCAAGTAGAAGCGATCAATCCGACTGGCTGTCTCCCCCGCCCAGTAGGTAAAGTGATCCACAGGACTGTCCGCATCCTCATCGTCTGCGTGGGTGCGAAGCACCCTGGCGTTAGCCCAAGAATGTTAATCTAGCAACGCTTCCAGCGCCGGACACTCCGGTCGACTAGAACGATGAAGCCCCAGGCGATCGAGCAGAGGACTTTGCACACAATTAAAATCGCCTACAACCAACGAACTCGCACTTGGTAAATTCCATCGGGACAGATCAGCAAAGAACTGTTCGTGGGCAGGCCTAAGCGAAGGGGCATATACGTTCAGGAGAATCAGGCCATCAATAATAATGGATAGAGACCTCGTATTCCAGAGTTCCGGGTTCCACGCCGTTGCTTTTTGTGCTGACTCAGGTGTAAGTAAGATCGCTACTCCTCCTGCCCGTGCGGAGCCTGTAATCCAGTACGATAAAGGCGGGTGATCAGTAGCTCGATGTTTCCCCCACAATGTAGCCCACTGTAAGTTTAGCGCTCGAGCTTCTTCGGAGTCCGAGACGTGAGTTTCTTGAATGCACCACGCTACAGGGCGGTCACGAAGCGGCCGACTGCGCCAAGCAGACATCCAGCTGGAGCGCACCCTGTGAGTAAATCCACGCACGTTTTGAGTAACAAATTTGGTGCTAATTGCTCCCGACGAACGATTAGACACTTCATCTACCCGGAGACGAGACCACTCCGAAAGTAAAGCATTCCTCCCAAACGCGTCTGCTCCCTGGAGATCAGCTCCGCGTAAATGCCCAGCTAGGTCCAACTGAAAGCTGCCCTTAGTACAAAAGCAACTGCTGAGCTCCAGCCGGAGTGATAGCGTCAGCAAAAAAACGGACAACAGCGCCCCAATTCGCTTCTTGAGCATCGGTGGGATACACGGCCGATTTATATTGCGGGTTTTTTCGGATCAGCTGCAAGTGCCGACGTAGCAACCCCGAAGGGGAATCACCGTCGCTGTGGCTATCAGTTAAAGCTGTGATCTCCGCGTCGAATAAAAGAGCACAAACAAGATGCTGACTGAACCGATCCTTATTGCGCGGGTCGCACAGCTTTAAAATGTCGTCGGCAGCGTGGTTGAGCTCCCGTAATCGGGACCAGTCGTCCCCCGAGTCTAGTAGAGTGGGTAAGTGGGGTAGCTTAGATCGATACGTAATGCTTCCAATCCATTGATCAAGCCAAACATGGATCGGATGATCTAGGACCCGGCCGCGATATGATTGAAGCCCAACCAGGAGGCACTCCTGACGCCACCCAGTGGTCCAATGGACCAGGACTTGGACATCAAGACTGTCCAGGAGATCACCCGTAAAGTCAAAACGTCGCACATATTGAAGTAAAAGTAGGGGATCGTGTGCTGCCGTGGCAATCCAACTTGAAGTTGAGCCGTGAGCCTGAGGAAAAGGGGTAGTTGCGGATGGCGGCCATGCTGCACCTAGAGCGTGCCAGATCGAAGGCCAGTCTTCCCTGTCGATACGACTGTCGGACAGCGGAGCTTGGATCGATTCGTCGACATCCTCCATGTCAGTTGCGTTAAGGATATCGGCTATGTGCTTCTGACGGACGAGAGGCGCCTCCGACGTTAGATCCTCCGAACTCGAGTCAAGTCCACGCTTGCGCGGCTGCACAGTCGAGATTTGATTAGTGCTCGCTAGTACAGACCCAAGAACAACAAGTTGGTTGGATCCGGCGACGGGAGATATGTCAGCAAGAAGGTCCTCTCGGACAACTATTGCTCGCTCGGTGCTCCAAGCAGCCTCCCCTGAACGTGGGGAAAGCTCTGTGCCGGGTGAGGTGCTAAACGGGGTGCCCCGGCTCGAGGCCTGTTGCCCGAAAGAATCCGACGAAGGGGCCAAGGTGGCTGAAACCCCAGCCAATTCAGGAAGTGCCAGTCCAGGCGTTGAACGGAGCATTGCTGAGTAGTGCCGACCAGAAAACCGTAAAACCAGCGGAGGACTGACCGTGTGTACTGCCTTGGCCGCTTGTAACTCGGCGA
Organism: Hyaloperonospora brassicae; assembly: GCA_947650285.1. Lineage (NCBI taxonomy): Eukaryota > Oomycota > Peronosporomycetes > Peronosporales > Peronosporaceae > Hyaloperonospora > Hyaloperonospora brassicae. Next base: position 202,993 of record CANTFL010000151.1, read on the forward strand.
TGCTTTCGGCCAAGGTCAGCTGATATTCCCGGACTGTCTCGACGGTCCGGTTATTCTGCGTGACGACGGCCGCGCTAAACTTCCGGCAGCCGTGTACGTGCCCACTCGTCTCTCCAACATGAAAAACAAAAATAGTCCGTTGCAGAAACATGGTCGCCATACCCAAGATATCGCTTCCACCCCAGTCCGGCACGCCAATGATTGAAGTGCGATCCGAGGGTGTACTAGAAAAATCAAACAAATACCACCTGAATTGGTTGGATGATTCCTTTCGTGTCATATGCGACCAGCCCCGCTCGACATTGTGGAGAGTCTGGACTCTCCCTTCATGACAATAGTTGTCTTCTAAATGGAGAAGGCCTGCCAACGCTACCCCTCGTTTGATAGAAGCCGTCATGCGTTCTAGGTCCGTACTGCCCCCCGTCAAGTCCGCGTCGGCAAAAGCCTGCGCCACTGCCATAGCCATACAGTTACCGGTAGCCGGGGTGACTGCTTCTCTTAACCCCAAGATACGCCCTAGGCTGCGTATATCGGTCGGGTCTATCAACGGCCGTGGTTCCAGAGACAGCGGACATTTCGCCCCCGCTCCGAGGGTGCTGGCTAGACTCGAGCATTTGGCGCGTTCTTGACCCTTCAATGTCATCAACACGGGCGTAGACTGCAAGGCCGCTGTACCTCTGGCCAAGGCCTGCTTTCGCCGAGACGCTTCCGCTGGGGTCCAGCTAGCCTGTACTGGATGCTGGGGCTGCACCGCGGTGGCGGGTAAGGTCTGCTCGGGGTGTCTACTCTCTCCGGAGCTCGGGTCGTCATCCGTATCCAGTACCGAGAAACGTCCGGATGAGACGGGGACAAATGCCTCACCAGATACCGACGGAGTTCCTGGAGTCTTCGTACCTCGCATGGGCTTCGTAATCCATGGCTGACCCGTAACCGGTAAAGGAGCCGGCTGAGGAAGCGTTGATGAACGAGAGGAAGGGGTATAGATTGAACCAGTCCCCGCCGGCTCCTCTCGGACGGAATCGTGACACTCGGTATGAGAAAACGAGGTTACACCGTGGGGAGTAACAGCGGCTTGGGCTGCAGCGGCCTCCGACTCTTGTACTAAAAGCCGCTCCCCCGCCATGCGACGCATCTCAACGACGCTGCTAAACGGCTTAGCGAGATCCTCGACATTTTGCAGGTCCAGCTCCATTACTTCCAAACCTCTAGGGCCGCGTAACTGGGCGTCGGTGTACCCACACCTAGCCGCTGTGTGGCCCAGATCCCCACATTGCAGGCATTGTAGCCGACGACTCACCGTAGGATGGCGAATAATTATCGGAGTCCCAAACCACAATATCCGCACAATACCTTGAAGGAATGTAGGGCACCCGGCCAGCTGAAAGGTAACCTTCCATGTAGTCGAAGTACGCGACATGGGGCAGTACGTGTCGAGGTCTTCAAACTCAAAAAGAGTCGGGATCTTGGACTTAAGGTATGCCGCAACTCGCCCAATCTCATTGAATCTGGTCAAGTTGTGCAGAAGAATGGTGTACTCAGCCCTTTGC